>JAODAL010000929.1:0-261214 GCA_025379985.1 Phyllomedusa bahiana
AGTGCTTATTAATGTGTCCATGGTACATCGGACAGTGGCACTTTCAGTGCATGCCTATAACCATTTTGGACAACAGTCGCAGAGTTAACTAAACCAAATTTAAGGTATGCTTTCGGTCACATCCACAGTTCCTGTAAAAAAGATGTGGTGGTTACAGCTAACAGAAGGACAGCCCCTGACTGACAAGATTCTCTAATAGTATAATGTTGTACCGTGTTCGCCATAGAAAGTAGTAGAAGAGTGAAGAAATCAGGCGATACCTTTTAGAGGCTAACTGAGTATATTTGATGGTGAGCTTTCGGGAGGTATAACATCATGTCTGAAGAAGAGAGCTAGTACTCCCGAAAGCTCACCATCAAATATCCTCAGTTAGCCTCTGATTTCTTTACAGGATTCCCTAATTGATGTCCACAGGTTCCATTTCATTAGAAGTACAGAAGCTGCAATCATTATAGCGCTGTATAACTTGCACTCTGCCTCTGCTGCTATAACTGGTCATAGACCTCCTATAAATGCCTGCTTCTAAAGTGCCACTGTCCCATGACAGTGGCATTTTAAATTAAGATTTGATTTGTCAATTTCTATCCCTACTTCAATAGCAGAACTATAGTAAAGATGTTTAATACCATTGTTCTACCCAAATGTTAGTGAATTTAGGAAAATTGTTTGAAATGTGTTCTAAATTAATTTTCTATTTTTCAGTTCATTTGTGTTATAGAAAGTTGTGATCTAACTGAATTTTGTTTCTCAAGAGTTTTTTGAACAGCATATTTAGATATTTATTGCAATTCTGTTATCCAAGCTGACATGTTAAACACGGCTCTTGTGCTGCTTCAATTTTTCTTTCTATAAACTAGATATTTAACAATTATATATAATATACAAGATTGTTACAAACTCTAATAGTAGCATTGTTGCAGTAAATATTCCATGGGAAGACCAGAAACCACTTCACCTTTTTTTAAAATGATAACTAATAACTTGTGACTATTAAGACCACGGTGTTGGCAAATGAAGGTCGCCCGCAGCTTTATTCTGGATCAGATAATCCAAATTTCTAATGCCTTATCTACATTAATTTACCTAAACTACTACTCCTTCTGTACATCTTTGGTCCCATTCACATTACCGTCCTTTGCTGGTGTACATCGGAATGCTGTGAAAAAATTTGTTTTATGTATACTGCGGTGCATTGGGTTCTGTAGATCAAACATAGCATTTTAAGGGGTACATTTTATCTATTTCTCTGCGGTATATGTTTTAAGTGCCAGACACAAAAGCATAGCAAACTACCTTACGTGTACAACCCAAAATTGTACATAGACCACACATAGTTAAAAAAAAAAAAAGACAGTTTGGTATATAGAACCCTATCACTGTACAATAGTATTTTGTATGTAGAAATACCTTCATGATATCCAGATATATACCAGTGACAGGCAGCCAAAATATTATGTGATTGGGGCCTTAACAATCATAGGCTCATGATAGTATCCATTTAGGAACTTTAAAACTTCATATTTTAATAAGTGATTAAACGAGTGTTCTCACCTTTCTGTTTCACAGAGCCAACTCGTCACTGCCAGCTTCCAGGTCCCACTGCCTTTTCAGGCTGTGGGTGGTTCTACAGCAGTGATTGGCATATTAGCTCTGCTATTCGTAGCAGAGGGTGTTAGAAGGACATTGCTAACAGAAAGGTTTAAACAGTAGAGCAGAAGGCTACAGGGCCAAAAGTGTTAAACATTATTATAAGCATAGAGATGGTGGATAGCCTAGGGAAGCTTGTGGACACAAGCAGGAGATAATAATAACTCTAACTCTGAAACCAAGTAAAATCAGAATAACAATGTATTTAGTAATAATCTTCATTTACCTTTGCCTACATGCTTAAAGCAAATCAATGTGGTAAGAATACCCCTTTAAGTGCTAGGCAGTAGGAAAAAAAATTCTGTTTATAATTTGCAAAAAACAGAAAAAATTTTTAACAAAAATTTTAGGTAACTAAAACTTTCAGGAACCAGCAGTGATTACTCCAGGTAATAGGTGAATAGTGGTTTGGTTTCCTTTTGTATGTGCGTGTACCTAATCAACTGCTGAACAGCTAAACATTCTGCAGCCTTTTCTCCCTAGTAACAACCATATGGGTTTGCAATGATTATCTGACTGCTTTCTCACACTTTAAAAAGTACTTAATGGTTTAAGGGTTGGACTGGTAAAGGGGTCTTTTCTAATGGCGAGCGAAACAAGGGAAATTTTCCACCCCTGGCAAAAATGGGTCGCCCCCTCCCACAAATAAACATACACACCTAGAAATTGACTGCTGCCATACCACTTACGTTCCCAGTACCACTATACTGTGTGCAAACATAGTGGTGCCAAAACTGCACACGTATATAGTACTTCCATAACGCATGTAGATACACACAAATATACATATAAAACAAATATATTTATACAGATATACATCTACATTATACACACATTTAGACATATTACGGACATATATAGTAACAAAAATTACACATACCAACCTCTTCTGCAGCTACCCTGTTTCCCCGAAAATAAGACAGTGTCTTATATTAATTTTTGCTCCTAAAAATGCACTATGCTTATTTTCAGGGGAGTCTTATTTTTCCAAAAAAAATTTTAGCATGCTTTACTAGGGGGGTTATATATATATATATATATAAATATAATATTAAAAATTTTTAAAATTTTAGAGCAAAACCATAGGAATATTATTAAAGGACTTTTTTATGGCAGCTGCATGACTTATCTCAAAGGAGGCAAATGTGACAGCGGGGACTTTAGAACAGAAGTTCCAGCATGCCCCATCAGCCACCTGTGAGATGTGTGTGTCATATCTTTGCCTGTTCCCCCCCATTCCTCACTTATTTTACATTTTCTGTCCCTGTCCGGGATGTTGGGGCCCCTTGGGGTGACATCACAGTCACATGACCTCCCTCACAGGTCCTTCAACACTGCTAAAACGATTGTCCCGGGGCTGTTTCTCGGGGGGGCGGGGCTTGGGAACACTCCCCACCTCCTCACCCCCACCTTTTTTCTCTGCCCACCCTTAGGGACCCCCGTGTATGGGGGAGCAAAAGCAATGATTTTCCATTTTGTCCCTTTTTTTCGGGGGTCCTTATATTTGGGAACAACAAAATCTCTGCTTGTCTTTTTGGGGATGTCTTATTTTCGCAGAAACACGGTCTCTCATCCAAACAGTAGAGAGGGAGCTGTGATGAGCAGTATCCAAGTGGGAATATTTGCTGGGAAGAGGGAGAAAATCTTTACAAGAGAATGTCTGCGAGCAGGAAGTGTTGCTAGGAGAGAGAGGAAATGAGTGAGTCTGCTGCTATAAAGAAAGAGAGGAGATCACTGGAGCAATAATGTCACCAGCAATGATACTTACAGGTAGTCAGGGGCTAATAGGTCCACTGTAGATTACCATTTTCCCTTTAGAACCACAGCATACGTGATGAATTGATAAGTACAGTATAAGGAGAAAAACATTTGTAAATATCCAATGAAATGTTATTTTTATTTATCACAATGACAAATTTGACCCATGCGGGAGTATTTTGTAAGCATGTATTACGCTATTTATTTATCAAGAAGTGATATTGTACATTTATCAAGTCATATTAAGTATACAACAAGATAACCACTGCATATAAGGCTGAAATAGTGCCACCAATCAGGCTGAAATAGTGCGCCTACCACTATCATTCCTCTCGCCTTCACTACCTATAACTCGTACTTGATAAAGGACTTCAGCAATTAACTGTCTTAAACCTTGCTATATTCTAATTCTTAATATTTACGAGTGGTTCATATGACAGGTGGATTCTGAAATCACCGCAATTAAATTTGACAAGCATAGAATTGTCTTCTGGAGTGCTGTCTCTCGTCGAATTGTTTCCATTAATTATACAATAGATTGTAAGCCTTCACACGCAGGATCCTCTCTCCTTCTGTACTAGTTGTTAGTCATTTAGTGTAGCCATTGTACTTTATTTGGTCTTATGTTACATATGTAACCCAAAAAAACCAAAAATGAAAATATTCCTTTAAAATTTAACCTTTAATCAATATATTTAATAAAATAGAAAATCTCTCAATATAGGAATATGGGACAATTAGCAACAAAACAAGCCACTCTAAATCTACTACCTGGTCTCTGTAGATACCCTAAACTATTGGGAACACCTTACGGAGACCCCGTCCCGAAAAGGACGACCCCAAAACAGGATAATCCCACTCTATGTGCTAGACTCCTAATCTACACTAATCCTATTCCTAGGTGCAGGTATAAAACAATTTAGGAGAAATGATGACTCCTTCACACAGAATAATCAGCGATAAATGTAGAAGTTACAGTTAATATCCCCAGACGCGTTCCGTCCCACTCACAGGGACTTCTCAATGGGGTATTCAATATATTAATTTAACCCATATAACAAATCGCTTTTAGACACATATATATAGACCTGTAGGCATATACGTTCAGTCATAGCAGACCAGTATTTAAACCAATACTTGCGTGACAGGTCCAATAAAAGGATGAGGTTTGTCTGCCTCATCTAGGTGGAATTCCAGTGGGGCTAGTTTGCCTCCACAGATATGGAGAGACCCTCGTGTTGGTGTCTCAGTGGACCTGTCACGCAAGTATTGGTTTAAATACTGGTCTGCTATGACTGAACGTATACGCCTACAGGTCTATATATATGTGTCTAAAAGCGATTTGTTACATGTGTTAAATTAATATATTGAGTACCCCATTGAGAAGTCCCTGTGAGTGGGACGAAACGCGTCTCAGGATATTAACTGTAACTTCTATATTTATCGCTGACTATTCTGTGTGAAGGAGTCAGCATTTCTCCTAAATTGTTTTTTACCTGCATCTAGGAAAAGGATTAGTTGTAGATTAGAGTCTAGCACATAGAGTGGGATTATCCTGTTTTGGGTCGTCCTTTTCGGGACGGGTCCCGTAAGGTGTTCCCAATAGTTTAGGGGATCTACAGAGACCAGGTAGTAGATTTAGAGTGGCTTGTTTTGTTTCTAATTGTCCCCTATTTCCTATATTGAGAGATTTTCTATTTTATTAAATATATTGATTAAAGGTTAAATTTTAAAGGAATATTTTCATTTTTGGTTTTTTTGTATTGTTTTTGTTATTCCTATTGATACGTTAGGGGGAGTTTTTTCGGATTTTTACATATGTAACCCCCTCAAATGTACAGCGCCCTGGAATTAATGGTGCTCTAAAATAAATAATAATAATAATTATAATAATAAAAAAAAAATAATAATAAGATTAAAAAACAAAGAATTTAACATGCTTACAGATACACATATGAGTTAAACATGCTAAGGGCCAGCCTGTATGGTATGTTTTGTAAGTTATTTATTGTGTGCATCTTAGGGTGTGCTCACATGATGTTTTTTGCACTTTTTATGCCAGATTAAGCACGTACTGTAAACGCAAACAAATAATTGACTTGTTAATTCTTTGAGGCGTTTTACATGCTGACCATTCTATAGTATAGGAGGCAGAAATTTCGGACATTCAGTGTCGGTTCCTCATCAAAAATCTTCGCTTCCAGATGTGGAATTGCTGATAAAGAAACAACAATGTTTTGGCACAAATGCTTGCAGCCTTGAAAATATGTTGTCTGAGTCTAGCCTTATTGTGACCCATGTCAGAGACACAACATTTAGCCTTTTATGGCTCCACAGTGGAAGATGACAATGTATTGCAAATGACATCAGAAATTTTGTCTTGGACATATGCTGTTGAATCCATGTAGGCTTCCATATGATGATTTTACAGCAGTGGTGATATCATGATTGTTGACATCCTAGGTGTTGGCATGATAAGTGTACCTTCAAGAAAAAGACCCCTGTGAGGAAATAAATCTATTGCTATTAACTTTGTTACAAACTGATAGTGGTTTCTTTTTAAGTATTTGCACTGTTTGACTAATTACCGAGGACTGAAGTAGAATGACAGCACCTGGGGTTAAACACTCACTTAGCAGTGAGTTAGGGTGCTTTCACACAGTGCAGTTTTAGTGCAGTTTTAACTGCACTCCAATTAAACTGTGTTCATTACCAGCAAGGTTTTTTCACTTATCTAAACTGTTTGGAAAGTGAGTAATCAATTAGTATGTTTTTAATCCACAAGACTTTAAACATAGTAATTGATTACTTATTTGAAACACCTTTCTGAACAATTTAGACAACTGAAAGAAGCTTGCTGGTTATAGAGGCAGTTTAAGTGGAGCGCAGTTTAAACTGCACCAAAACTGCGCTGTGTGAACGCACCCTTAGTGTGTGTGATTACTAAGCAGTGAAGAGACTGACAGTGATGCCTGAGAGGAGAGGTGATGTCATGTCAGAGCATATGCGGCCAGGACTGAGGAACTCTCGTCACTGGTCCTATCCCCTATGGATCATTAAAGTAGCAGCTAAAACAAAGATGCTGTCAATTTTTTTTTATTATGATGACTGGTGAAAATGTTTATTACTTAATTTGCAAGCTTCCCACTTCAATTTTACTTCATGCCAAAACCCCTTTAAAAAGTTAGTAGGAATTTTGTTTACAAATTCAAGAAAATTTTCAAGGCTTGCCCATAAAACATTCCATTTAAAAAAACTTCACCCCTTAAAGTTTTTAAAACAATATCTAAGAAGCCTGACATTCCTATAGGTTTTTCCTAGAAATGAAAGCAAAATGGAAGTGAAATTTAAAAATGTAACTTTGTTTACAGATTTTTTATTTTAATTAATTTTTACTCAAACACAGTGGATATTAGTATGGAAATGCGACTAAATGTTGATTCCTCGATTCTCCCTTTTTTTTTAGAAATATCCCATATGTGATCCAAGTTTGATATTTGACTCAATGAAAGGCCTCAGAAAAGGAGGATTTTGGAGCCTCATTTTTTAGGGCTGTTTATTAGCTTTTAGCCCCTTAGAGTGATCACAAACCTGAAATGGGTGCCATTTCACAGGCTTCAATTAGGGCAGCACACAGTGTGCCTTGATCGCTGGCTTGTTACACAGACAGCCCTAAGGATACTCTAGGTCCCCATAGCTGACTGTGCAGCCATTCCCTGGGCTCTGTTGGGTCACAGGGATTCCCGATCGCCCGAAAGCGCAGGGAAAACCCTTTGATTGTGCCGTGGTCACTGACCATGGCAAAGGGTTAAGCGTAATTGACATCATAGGTAGACCTTAACTATGACAGACAAAATGAGAAAAAATAAAAAAAATACATTGTCTGATTTGGAAAGAATTTATTTGCAAATTATGGTGGAAAATAAGTATTTGGTCACCTACAAACAAGCAAGATTTCTGGCTCTCAAAACCTGTAAGTTCTTCTTTAAGAGGCTCCTCTGTCCTCCACTCATTACCTGTAGTGATGGCACCTGTTTGAACTTGCATAAAAGACACCTGTCCACAACTTCAAACAGTCACACTTCAAATTCCACTATGGTGAAGACCAAAGAACTGTCGAAGGACACCAGAAACAAAACTGTAGCCCTGCACCAGGCTGGGAAGACTGAATCTGCAATAAGCAAGCAGCTTGGTGTGAAGAAATCAACTGTGGGAGCAATAATTAGAAAATGGAAGACATACAAGACTAAATACTTTTTTTCCTCACTCTAGATAGGCTGTAGCTGGGCCCCAGGTAGGTTTTAGTTGGGCCCCACATAGGTAGGTAGGTTGGCTTTAGGTGGGCCTCACATAGGTAGGCAGGCTTTAGGTGGGCCCCAGGTAGCTAGGTAGGTAGGCTTTAGGTGGGCCCAACATAGGTAGGCTATAGGTACACATAGTACGTAGGCTATAGGTAGACCCCACATAAGTACGTAGGCTTTGGGTGGGCACCACATAGGTAGGCTTTAGATGGGCCCGACATAGGTAGATAAGTACGCTTTAGGTGGACCCCACATAGGTAGGCAGGCTTTAGGTGGGTCCCACATAGGTAGGTAAACTTTAGGTGGGCCCCACAAAGGTAGGTAGTCAATAGGTGGGCCCCACATAGGTAGGTCGGTAGGCTATAGGTGGGCTCTAGGTAGCTGGGTAGGTAGGTTTTAGTTGGGCCCCACATAGATAGGTCCGCTTTAGGTGGGCCCCACATAGGTAGGTAGGCAGGATTTAGGTGGACCCCACATAGGTATATAGGCTTAAGGTGGGTCCCACATAGGTAGGTAGACTTTAGGTGTGCCCCACATAGATAGGTAGGCTATAGGTAGGCTACACATAGGTAGGTCGGTAGGCTATAGGTGGGCTCCAGGTAGCTAGGTAGGCAGGCTTTAGGTGGACCCCACATAGGTAGGTAGGCTAAAGGTGGGACCCACATAAGTAAGTAGGCTTTAGGTGGGCCCCACATAGGTCAGTAGGCTATAGGTGGGCCCCAGGTAGGTAGGCTTTAGGTAGACCTCACATAGTTAGGCTATAGGTGGGCCTCAGGTAGCTAGGTAGGTAGGCTTTAGATAGACCTCACATAGGTAGGCTATAGGTGGGCCCCACATAAGTAAGTAGACTGTAGGTGGACCCCAGGTAGCTAAGTTGGTAGGCTTTAGGTGGGCCCCACATAGGTAGACTTTAGGTGGACCCCAAATAGGTAGTTAGGCTATAGGGTGGGGCCCACATCGGTAGATAGGTAGGCTTTAGGTGGGCCCCATATAGTTAGGTAGGCTATAGGGGGCCCTACAAAGGTAGATAGGTAAGCTTTAGTGGACCCCACATAGGTAGGTAGGCTATAGGGGGAATCCACATAGATAGTTAGGCCATAGAGGGACCCACGTAAGTAGGTAGGCTTTAGGTGGGCCCAAAATAGGTAGGGAGGCTGTAGGCGGGGCCCAGCTATCTAGGTTGGTTGACCAGGCCCCATTAGTAGGAAAAAGAAAAAGCCCTGCACGAGCAGTGCAGTACAATGATAGCTCTGCTGAGCTAAGGCCATGCAGTCACTGCCTCTGAATGCTTGGGACAGAAGGCCCGGGCATTCTGAGGCAGGATGCACTGGACCTCCCATGGTGGCAGGCTCCATAGCAGTTGTTATGGCTGCTCCGGCTATAGTTCTGCTCCTGTTTATAACACAGCTGGAACCCACAAAGTATGAAGTGGGCTTAGCTCCTATACAAACTTCATAGATCCCTACCCTACCATGTACAGTGCCAAGCAAAAGGGCAACAACGTTTTGAATTTTTGACTTTCAGGCTTAATATCTCACCATCCACTACAGCTTTGAACATGAGGCTACCATAATTTTGTAAATAATTATCTTGGCTATCTCATACATCAATTTATCTTGCAACTTTTCTTATGCTTGGTTATGCAGATTCTTGTCATGTAACTCCATTGTTACTGTTTTGTCTCTAAAAATCTGAAGTTCAAGTTTTATTATTTCGTTGTTTTTTTCGTTGTTTTTTTTAAAAATCCACCTTTGACTTTCAACACTGCCTGAATCCTTCAACCGAAATCTGATCACAGGTCTCTTCTACCTGTTCCCAATATTGGTGCATACTGGTCGACTCACTTAGATATGAATACAGCTTTTTCTTCAACTCTGCCCTCACGTGTTTGACTGGGTTGAGGTCTGGGGACTGTGGGGGCCAATCCAGCAACTTTACTTTGACATATATTTCGGGTCACTGTCCTGCTGGAGCACTATGTTGTCTTTTTCATACCAATAGTACTCGAGTGTATGAAGCAACTCATCTTGTAGGATACTCAAACAAAGCTCAGCATTGAGATCACCATCGATCCTGATCAAGTATCCAATGCCTTTGGCTGTGAAACAACCCCATATCATCAGGCTTCCTCCACCAAAATTGACAGTTCTATTGGCAACTTGGCAGTTCAATTTCTTGATCCGTTAGCCCCCTTTTCCCTTGATTTTTCCAGACCCATGTGCACCCATCAGAGCCCAGTCAATTGACTTTCATTGCTCCAAATCACCTGTTTCCAATCTACTACTGTCCACTTTTCATACTATTTTGTAAACTTGAACCAACGCTTCTTTTGATGATATTGAAGTCGTGGCTTCTTCTCTTTTTTGGGCCACCATTTCAGACTTGTGTAATGCATGTCACATGGTGCTTGCATGGATGTCTGTGATCTGACTCTTACGAAGCATACGAGCCACCTCCACTGCTGTGTTTGTCGCACCAGAACGGATAGACTTTTTGATGAGTCAACTTGCCTGGATGTTCACCTCTTGGCTTTGAAATGGATAGATTGACTTCACTTTATATTCTTCCAACTGTCATGGTCTCACATGTTGCAGTTTGTCAATATTCTTGGCCAAGAGACCTCTCTCTTTTCTGGGGAAATTTTCTTCATGGCTACTTCTCGCTTCAAACCAGTAACTTTTTGATTGGGAATAAACCTAATAACACACTGAGCTATTAGGGAACAGGTTGTAATTTGTAGTACACAAGAAGAAAAAGATTGTACCATCACTGTGAGCAAAACAGTAACAATGCAGTTACAAAACCGAAACCTGTATAACTAAGCAGATGCTAAATAGTTGCAAGTCAAATTGATGTATGAGATAGCCAAGATGATTGTCTATAAAATGATGCTAGTCTTATGTTTAAAGCTGTAGTGGATGGTTAAATATGGACCATGAAAATCAAAACATCAAACCATTGTTACCTTTTTGCTTGGCTCTGTATGTATGTCAAGTCAGGATGTGTTTAACTTCAGGGCTATGCACCTATGAATAATGGCTTTAAGTCAGCAACAGAAGACAAAACATAAGCATAATTTTCATTAAGTAAATGAGCAACAGACTGGTGCAAAGGGACAGAGGGTGGTGTATAATCTACAGTACAAGGAAAGAGGAGGGAGACAATAGGTGAGGGTAGAAGCTGATGGCAATCACTTTTAAAGGTTTAAAACATGGGTTACAGTCTGTTCTTGCTCCTTTCTCATTTTGAGAGGACAACTTACACATATTCTCTCGCTGTTTTAGAAGAGAACTTATTTAACAATTGTTCTACAAATAGCATCAACTCCCCCATGAAAAGGGGTAAATGATTCACATTTTGGGGTTATGTAGTCTAATCCCTATTCCCTCAGACTTTTGAGATGGATTCATTTATGTTTTTGCTTCAGTTCTTGACAGTGGAGTATTTAAACACTTTGATTTACACTTATGCATTATTTGTAGTTTCCATCTCATTGCTCACGGAGGTGAGATCAAACATAAAATAAGTGTGTTCAGTAGTTATGTGCAAGATAGCCTCATAAAAAATGTACATCGTGCTACATTTACAAACCTTAAATTATAAACCATAACCATTACAATACTGCCACTGAGTGCACACCTACTTGAGTTCTATGGGACAATATACTTCTTAATCATTGTAGATATTTACATTGCGGTAACTAAAACTCCCTCATTAAGAAGTTGCACATATTATCCACAGCTTTTGATAGTGTAGCAGCAGATTACTACTTCACAAGGCCCTGATTCATAGAATTAGCATGCAGTGATCCAAAGATAATTGGCTGTAAGATTGCTGGCAGTGTGCCAGTATAATATGACTCCTGAGGTTAAACTAATACTGGCACTTTATACCTGCACACACCATGAGAAACAGTGATGTAAGCTATATTATTATGCATAAAAATTCTCATACCTTAAATGAAAGTGAGTTACTTCTTTTATCAGTCATTACATGCTGGGAACATGCTGGATGCCGTTTGCCTCAATGGAATTAAAGTACTGTGTGTAGTAACATATGTACAGTACACAATTCTTATTATTATTATTTATAATATGTAGTTTTTATATAATATCATATATTGTTATCATATAAAATTAATATAAAAATAAAATATCCCAAAAATATTAAAATATCTCCTATTAAATGTATTTAAATTTAATAGAATCTAAAACTAATTTCACATTAAATAACCCACTGATATTGTTGTTCAGATTATAAAATTTTTTAATTTTTACTACAATAAATTTGAAATTTATTTTTGCTGCTCTTTTATGCTACATACAGCAAAAGCCAGCACAGTACAGGTATTGTTGGGACCTGTGGTCCACCAAGCAAGATCAGTGCCATAGTTTCTATTCACTGACATGCTATTCTAATTACTTCTATTTTCAACCTATTTATAGATCTTTATACATGTTAGGCACATTACTAATGCGCCTAAGTTTCATAATGCACCTAACACATAGGTGAGGCGCGTCGAACTTTAGACTCCATTTATAATCACACAAAAAACACTTTCATACATTCAGGACCATTATACATTGAAAATGAGACTCGACAATTCACTTTGAAGCGCCTTCCTTCATACATGTCTCCCTAGGTGTTAGCACAGTGCCATGAGTCAGCTTCGGACGATAACTTGTCCCTATAAGCCATTGAAGAAGGCAGTGATGTGAAGTCATGGCCACTGCTTCCTTCTCAGTCGTCACTTTTTGCCAAAACCATTACTTAATAGAAAATAAATATAGCTACTCAGCACCTGACATTCTATGAAACGTGACTTTCCAAGTACAGTAGATTGTCAACAGAATAAGATCAACCCGTTTCAGTCGGTCATAATTTTTTGGCTCTTCATTTTTCGTTTCCGCCTTTAAAGAGCCATAACACTTTCATTTTTCCATCTGCATAAACATATGAGGGCTTGTTTTTTGCAGAACAACATGTACTTTTTAATGATGCCATTAATCATAGCATTGGGAATGGGAAATTACCCCAAAAAATCACAGTTTTGGCATTTGGAATTTTTATTCTTCTGTGGTGTTCAGCATACAGGATGAATGTTGTCATATTTTAGTAGAATAAAACTTTTATCGATGCAGCAATGCCAATTATGTGTAACTGTTTTGAACTTTTAATATTTTTTATTTTATTAGACTGTACTGAGCACTAGGGTGCTTGATCAATAGGGGTGCCCAAAATCGTTTGGGTTACACTTTTTGCATATTATAAATAATTTTGGGGGGGTGTACCAAGATGGCTGTTCTTTTACTTCCTGTCTGGAATTTTTAAACCTATGTTAAACATTCTCCTCCTACATCTCTTCAAAAAAACCCAAAGAAGGGAAAACCCCAGAAAAAAAATTTTAAAGCCCCAATCCCTGTCCCCTATTTAAAATATCTCAGGACTGACAATATGGACTAAACATGATGTCAGCCATGTGACCCACCACACACATCATGTGACCTCGCTATTTCAACCCTATTATACCTAACCCGGAGCAGCTTATATGGGGGGTCAGTGCCTTTTTAAAAAGAAGCTTGCATTCTTCTGTTTCATATTTATGCTTTGTTTCACCCGGAAAAACCCTTTTTGAAAAAATTCATAAAATACAACTTAGGAACAGTTGTATTATTTTTTTTTTTAACAGATAACTTTATAAACAACATGACGTCACGTCGAGAGAGTTTTACAAGTAAATACACATTGTGAAGTTGTTGCTGAAATAACAATTTTAATTTAATTATTCAACCATTATTCCTACTCAGTTACTCCATAGATGTATTGTAACCCTGCTGCTATGTAAATCCCATGGGTCAAATGAGATATATGTGATAGCTCACATTTATTCCATACAGATTCTCCGTGGGAGCCATTTCTATGGACAGAGAGGTGGGGCCCTAAACCTTTTTTTTCCCTTTTAGATGTGGTCCTAAAAGGGTTGGGAAAAAAAAGGGCACGAGAGTCGAATTTTGGGGAAAATAAATATATAAAAGAGTTTTTTAAAGATTTTTCCCCTATATACCTAATTTAAAAAAAAACACCAAAGAAGTGGAAAAGCCCCTTTAATTTAAAAAACCCTTATTTCAAATGCCCAAAACTTGGGAAAATGGCTCCCCCTGATAATCACTTGCATTTATAGTAATGAAACAGGGACATTTTTGGGCCTTAAGGTACGTTCACACGACATGTAAAAAATTTTCTTTACTCGTGGTTTCCGGTCAGAAACTAGTTCCATTCATTTCTATGTGGTTTTGGATGCAAATACCAAAAAAAAAACTTTCATACAGATGTTTGGGGGGCGGTTTTCACAAAAGGTTTCTAGCCTGCCAAGGTTTCTAGCAAATTTTCATTTAAAAAACGACCAAAGAATGAACATGTTACAAGTTTTTTTTAGAGCGAAAAAAATGACTTTCCAAAAAAAACGCTTTTTATGGGAAATGCAAAGGATATTTTCCCAAAGTGGGCAATGGGAAAGGTTTTTCCTTTTAGTGTTATACCAAATTTCTCAAGTTAGAATTCCCCGTGGAAAATTCCCGACTTTAAAAAACTCGTTAAATTTAAATAGCATTAGGCTTAAAAGGGGGTTTTTCTGGAAAAATAGAAAACTAAATTTGATAAACTACATGTTTTTAATTTTAAAAAAATTCCTAAATACATTTAATTAGAAAAGTCTGCTCATTTTGTCTAGGAAATAATCATTAGAAAAGAACAAAATGGCCGCCGGGCTACTTCCTCAGCAGAAACCTATCCTACAGGAAGTAGAACAGACTCTGAGTTACTTCCTGGTTAGGCTGACTGACATAGCTGGGCATGTGACGTGTTTAGTCAGCCTGACAGACCTGTGGTATGAGGGACAGCTCTGCAGAGTAGATAGGAGACTGAGGGCTGTACACACACATATATATATTTGGTGTGCATATAGTATATAGAATCTACAGCTCAGCGGGGGGAATTAGGTTGTTGTGGGACATGTAGTTTCTTGTACTTCATAGAGCACGCCTAGCAACTGTAGCTCCGCTCACTGGACCAGTGAGGAGAAAGATCCAGCAACGCAATAATATATGATATAACTGTGTTTGTAAGTCATTCACACACTGGATTGTGACAGATAGTTACAGATTATCTTTAGTATTACTGCACTATATGATCTTGTTTTTGGGGGTTTCTCACACAACCCCTTTAAGGACTCAGGTGTGACTTTTGCCCATTCACCCTGTACAGCTATGTCTCTGCATTATAGCCCACAGGACCAGAGGTGTAACTAGAATTCATAGGGCCGCATAGCAAAATAAGATGTAGCCCAACCACCTAATGACAATGAACTAAGTCAGTGACATAAGTAACAATAATTAAAGGTATAAATAATACTGTCATACATAGGGGAACCCAAATACTAGTGCTGGAGAGCAGAAATACATCATCTACTTGTTTCCTACAGAAAGAAACAATGTTCTTGTATCTGAATGTGCCCACTAGCAGTTGCTATGGCTATAGTTATGCCCATGTGCAGGATTCAGCCCCTGAAAATCCAGTAACCTGCAGTAATTCTATTCTTCTGCTATGTTAACTGTATACAGTATGCTTGGAAACTGGTCTAAGTTGCAGTCACTAGATTATTACAGCCATTATGAAAATGTATTCCATAATGTATGTACAATTTAACACTAACCTTTTCAATGGGCAGTCTTTTTTTAGCACACTCTCCGCATTCCCTGGCATTATCTGGAAATGGATTTCTAAACTAATTTCAGACTCATTTAGCTACAGTTTCCAGATATACTTGATAATTCAGGAAATTAGTTTGGAAATACTCACCATCATCATAATTCACCAGAATTATTATTCTTACAACTCGTCTATTAATTACAATTCTTTGTGTATGCTTATCGATTAGAAATACTCAGTATTTTTCTTATGGTATTTCTTTTGATTGAAACATGTCTTTAATCTATTGTACCCAATGTAGCTAAATGTCTGTGAATGCTCAGTTATTTTTTTTTTTTTGTTTTCACAAAAGATCTTTGTTCCATTTGTCTGCCAGTAATATCAAAGTGGATCAGAATATGGCTGATGAGAAGTACAGATGAGCCCATGTATGAATGAAATGTCTTTAGCATGTCTTTCATAAAGAAAAATTTAGCCAATCCAAATATATGCAAAACTTTCTTTATATTAATTATTCTCACATACCCATACAACTTTAAGGATTTTTCACGAATATTTCACAATAAATATATAGCCTGTGATCCATGCAATTCAGTTCTTCATTTATGTAACATTGGCATAGCATATAGCATATCCATACTTAAATGCATTGGACACATGCAACCACTCTCTCCGCGCCAATGCATTTAAGTATGGATATACTATATGCTATGCCGATGTTAAATAAATGAAGAACTGAATTTCATGGATCGCATGCTCTATATTCGTTGTGAAATATTTGTCAAAAATCCCTAAAGTTGTATAAGTATGTAAGAATAATTAATATAAAGCAAGTTTTGCATATATTTGGACTGGCTACATTTTTCTTTATAATTGACTTTGCCTATTGGCAGTGGAGAAAACCCCTGTGTTCAGTCCACTCCTGTGACATGAATGTAAGCGTTAAAAATATAGCAGTCTAAGATATTGTTTAGCATGTCTTTAGCACAATTTTATTTAATGTAATTATAAACGATATAGTGGAAGGGATCAATAGCATGGTCTCTATTTTTGCAGATGACACCAAGCTATGCAGGGTAATTCAATCTATGGAAGATGGTCATAAATTGCAAGCAGACCTTTGGGCACCCCTGGGGTGCTTGGGGATCCCCTTTGGGAAAGAGGTTCAATGTGGATTTAAAATGGGGAAAAGGGTTTTTGCATTGGGGAGAAATAAAAATACGGGATCCCTATGTCCCCAGGGGAGGAAAAACGGGGAATCGTTTTTGAGGAAAAATCCCGGGAGTTCTTGTAGACTCAAGGGCCTTTCTAAAAACACATGCAGTGGGCAATCAACCCCGGGCCCCTAAGGCAAGTAAAAATTTGGGTGTATTAAAAGGGGGAGGACTCGCGGTACAAGGAAAGTAAAAACCCGCCACGGGGTTTTAAAACATTGGTGCGACTTCATTAGAATATACTGACAGTTCTGGGGGCCCCGTTTATGAAGAGTTGTATTGGGGCTAAGAAAATTTCAAAGACGAGCCCAACCCCAAATTATAAGGGGGTTTGGGCCCTCTTAGTTTAAAAGAGGAAGGGTTAGCCCTTTTTGAACTTTTTTTTAGTCTTTTAAAAAACAGCTTTGGGGGGGCATGATAATTTACAAAAATATATAAATGGCCCCTTCAAAAAGTATGGGGAAAAATTTATTTAAGGTAAACCCCCAAAAACAAGGGGAAATTCCCCTTCGCAAGAAAAAAGGTTTCAATCTCCAAGGAGAAGACGTTCTTCACGAAGAATTGTAAAATTTGGAATAGCCGTGAGGAGCGGGTCACGCAGGAACTATAAAGTTTCAAAAAAGGCTTAGATACCTCCCGGGAATTAAAGAATTTAATGCATACATAGCTATGTAATTTTTTCGGTCCGGCTGGTGAGGTTCTGTGGTCAGAGATGGGGTCCCCCTGGAGCGGTTTGGGTTCTTGCCTTGTGGGTTTCAGGGTTTTTAACCCGGGTGGGGCTTAAAATCCTCGCTCCCTTCCTCAACCCACTTTTAAACCCCCCCCTTGGTTGAACTTCATGGACACGTGTCTTTTTTTTAACCGTACTAACAATGTAACCATCCCATTGAGTCTGCAGGGTATTTGATCTGACAACACAGTGAAACCATTTATTGTTAGTGGTTGCATTCACTACAATCGCAAATTTCTTAAAATGTTTATTTTAAGGACTGATTAAGAGGACCTGTAAATATACTATAGTGACAAAAAAATCTAAGGATATTTCAGTCAAAAGCACAACCTCCTCCTCTCGCTCTCTCTCCTTTTTGGTTGTCCCTAAAGGGGTCAGTAGGGAAACCCCCTTTCCCCTAGTATCATTGCCCAAAGCTTTACGTTGAATGCCCCCCTCCAAAGAGTGATCATGCTTATGTGCCTTTCCCATGGGGATTGTGCTTTTGGGGCATGTGCTTTGTCTCACTGGGAAATGTGCTGTAATTCCTGTGATCTCATCTGAGAATTTTGCATTTTTTTCCAGTGTTTTTTTAGCCATCCCCCCACAGCTTATTTAATATGCATAATCAAGTACATTGGTTTCTGTATTAATTGTATTTTGTTTTTATTTTTGTTGCAAGTTATTTATATGATTGACAAAAGACATGTCAGTCCAAGAGAACAAAATTGCTGAGACTTATCTATGAATAGTGATCATTGTAAAACAAATTATTTTTCCATTTAAACAATGTTTTGTTTTGTTTTGTTTTGGGCACCAGTCTGACACTTCCTATTCTGATGAGAAAACTGTTCAGCAGTCTCCTCATTATCAGTACAAGCAGGATTACACTGAAAGGAGACAACATGGTGTATAGATAACTCATGACACACCATTCACAATAGGAGATAGTCATAGCTCCCCTCATAGCTCCTCTCTGCACACCGACTTCTTCCAAGGTCACAGAGCATGCCTAGAAAACTCCTTTAAAGAAATCATTGGGTCCCCTCCTGTTCACAAGCTCCTTTGTCCATGTAGCTGCTGTAAAGCATCTCTCTTAATGCTGTTAAAAGCAGCTCAGACAAGATGACTGCACCTATAGTAATATACAGCTAAGAAGCTAATAACAAAAGAATATGTATCAATATCTTGTTTTAATTAGTAAACAAAAATATTGGTGATTGATTCCCTTTAAGGGTCCGTCCACACAGAAAGGGTTTTTCTTCGGATTTGCGTATCTGGAACCCAACTGAAAACTGACAAGCAACCATCCCTTTCGACTAGAATATCCGCCCAGTAGTCTACACTGAGTGGATTTTCAGTTGGACGAATTTTCACACACCGCCAGCATTCTGAAAAACTTGGAACATGCGCAATCTTCCGTCCGGTTTTTGGGCGGAAGGTGTGCTAGTCAATAGTTAAGTTTGACAGGCAAATACGCAAACAGAACCGTCCCCCAAAACCATTGAAAAGACGCTAAAATACCGGTCGGATTCTTAAACAGAATCCAACTGGCATTTTACACTTGCCATGTGGCCGTAGCCAAAGGCTATGTTTACACGGCTTATTTTGGGAAGTATCTCGCCTCGTATTTCGCACCGTACTGCGCGAAATACGGGGTGAGATACGTCCCAGTCATTACGGTAATCCACAGTTCTCATAGAGAACTATGGATTACAACTCCTCTCCCTGCTCGTGAAATACGGCAAGCGGGGAGAGAAGTGACATGTCAATTACTATCGGCGAGTACGCGCCGCTAGTCATGAATGTCTATGGGGCCAGCGGGCTGCTGTCCCTGCCCCCGTACACATGCCGTAATTGCGGGGCGAAATATATCCCACAATTAAGCCGTGTGAACTCAGCCTAACTGTTGGTCTTTACTAAGTTAATCAATATGTGCCAATGCAGCCATATAAGATTGTACATTTCTTTACCATATTTATTTTAATAAATGTGGAAGTTGGAAAAATAGCTTCTACAGGTTCTTTAATCCCACATGCCAGATGCTTCTCTTAGAAATGGAGCGTGCTAGGCAAAGTAGTCAAACTCTCTAGTATGCAATTCTAATGACATTTGTGCTTCATATCTAGAGTTAAGACCTCAGACTCCACAAGGAAGTTACTAATTCAAGAATAAAATTAGAGTTAGCATTCATAGGTGGATTTGAAGGCTTTTTACACACTTGTAAAGAAGTATAGTATATTAGTAAGAACTGTAGCTATGGGGTATTTTGGGCAGATGACTGCTTCAATGTATAACAAATAATGACTGAAAACACTATAATGTGTTACTAATAGGCAACATGCTTATCATACTGTCAATTAGTAGGGTTTTTTTTCAAGTACTTCATAAGAAACGTATCGGTAACAGTAAAGCTCTAATAAATTTACACTACTTTGAGTTGATATACGTTAATGTTCAATAGTAGAACATGTTAATTGAGTCAAATAAGATATTTGCAATGAGGTTTTATGTTTATCAATATGCTAGTGCCATGCTTCCTATCACATTTACACTGTAGGTTATCTATAAACTAATGAAACCATTTAGTCTTTACACAGCTGCCAGGAAAAGTGCTTTGTATCTGAATGCCTACTAAATCAGCAGTCAGGAGAGTATAAACTTCTCTTTATTATCTAGCATGTGTTGCCCTTCACTTTTTACTTGTCCTTTGGCAAACACGGTTGCTAGAAACAAAGAATATTACCTTACCAATAAGAATGAAAACTAGATAATTTGGAATGTCAAAAAACCCACAGTTTCTATCAAGAAGCATGACACTGAGAAATATAGGGTCAGTCATGTTTGATGACTACATGATAACTTTCTAATATGTAAAGTGAACAAAATCGCTGAGACTTCTCTTTGAATAGTGATCACTGTACAATTATTTTTCCATTCATTCTAGTTAACATTTTTGTTTTTTTGGTACATAAGCCCATAAGTGAAGACAGCCCCTTCTACAATATGACCAATTCTACCCTCACTTTGTAATGGAGCTTAACAAAACGAAATCTTTGTACCAACTTTTAAAAGGAGAGATGGGAAACAAGACAATTCTAAGTACACAACACAGTTAAGAAGTAATTTATCCTTGTGCTATATACAAAAATCTAATGTAAATGTTCAAATCATCATGCTGTTTTGTCAGGTTTCAACATGGGGCTGCATTTCTGACATAGTAATGCTGCAACCAATTTCTTCATTTTTGGCTGCAGGACAGGAAACCCACAGAAAATGTAATATTAATGATAATTATAAACTTTATTTTTATAGCACCAACATATTGTACAGCGCTTTACAATGCAAAGGGTGTTAGTACAGACAGAAATATAACATGATAACAAAGCTATTAACAAATAAAACAAGGTGTGTGGGCCCTGCTTGCAAGAGTTTACAATCTAAATGGCAGTAAAACAAAAGGTAGAAAGTGCTTTTTTTGTACAATAGTCCAGCAACATTTCATAATTATACAGTATTACATGTATGGGCAGACCCCACAGTTTGGAGTTTGGACACTAGAGGTGACCAGAGCCAAGAGACACCTAGGAAGAGGTAGGGTCTCCTGAGATGAAAAAGACCAGGAAGCAGGGAAGGATCAGTCAGTCAGTGTGTTCCTGTTAGAGAGAGCTGTGACAGTGGTGCGACAGAAGAGACTCCCTGTTTGTAAACATAGCCATGTTGATAATCTTGTTGTCCCACGGTGCTGCCTAACTAGTGAGCTTGCGCACTGGAAGACGATTGGAGAACCAAGTGTGGACTGAGAGGGTGACTCCCACCCCACAGGTGCACCACTAAAATACATGTCAGAAGCTCAGAGACTGCAGTGACTTTCTCCAAATGGACCCCATTAAAAGCATGGTTTCCATTTCTGTTCAACTGTTTAATAATGAAACCATTGTTAATTCCCCATTTGTAGCCTACATTCTCTGCTCACCAGCATTACACATGGTGTAGTCGGCAGGATGGAGACTGTCATGGTGAGCCCAGCTTATAAAGAAGCTCTAAACATCGGCCCCTATTCTGACCTTTGCAGATTACCGCTTGTTATTTGTCTTACAGACAGACAGAAGTCTGAAGGGGACAGGGGATGTACTTATCCAGATTCTGAGAGGAAAGGAGAGAGTCATTGCTTATGCTAATCGGCATTGAAGGATAATGAGAAAAACCCTGAGATCTATAGTACCTTTAAACTGGAGCTAAGGGTGGTGTATGGGCCATAACAGAGAAGTTTATTGACATCCTGACTGGGGTTCAATTCTCACTAGTGATAGATAACAACCCACTACTGTGTCTCGAGATGACTAAACTGGGGGCCTTGAAGCAGAAGTCTATGGCCCAGCTCAACAAGTTTCATTTCAAGACCCAATAACGAATGGATAAGAGTAATGTGAATGCTGATGTCATGTCCAGAAGCCTCCCAAACTGGAAAGAGATAGATGAAGTTAATCCACACTGGATAATCACGGAATGGATACAATCTGGCTATAAACCAATAGATCGTAAGCGTTCTCTATTGTCCACAGTTGGCTTTGGTAGCAGCGAGATTGTCTGTAGATGGAAGAGGGATTCCTAGTATGGCAAATATTCCTACCCACTGTGCTAGATCCTGTATGGCAAGTGATGATTTCTTCTAAGAGAGTGTTTTATGTGGTATGAGCCAGTCATGACAGGAAAGGGCACTTTGGACCAGCCAAGAGGTTCACCTGGCTACAATGGAAGTAATATTATTATTATTATTATTTATTTTAAAGCGCCATTGATTCCAGGGCGCTGTACATTCGAGGTGGTGTTACATAACATTAGCAATAAGTCCAAACAGTACAGAGATAAGGGATAATGACAATAGGCACGACATAGGGAGAGAGGACCCTACCCCGCGAGGGCTTACAATCTACAAGGAGGGGGAAAGAGACAGGAGGTGAGGGGCAGAAATGTCTGTGGAGGAAGTAGTGACAGTTTAGGTGGAAGGTTATAGGCAAGCGCTGAAGAAATGGGGTTTTTCAGGTTGCCTTTCTGAAGCGGTGAAAGTGGAAGAGGGGAATAAGTCCTGATGTGTTGGGGCAGATGAGGTTCACCAGAGTGTGGGTGAAGCACGGGAGAAGTCTTAGGAGAACGGTTGTGTGAGGAGCTGATAAGGGGAGAGCAAGAGAAGGTCCTGTGAGGAGCGGGAGATGCGTTGGGAGATATTTGGAATTAGGCGCGGAGAGAAGATATGGAGGGGAGAGGTCATGGAGAGCCTTGTAGGTCCAATGGATAGTAGCTGAAATGGAATACGTGGGCATGGGAAGCCATGTAGGGATTGGCAGAGGGTGAGAGGCATAGGATAGCGAGGAGAGAGGTGGATAATACGGGCAGCAAGTTTAAGGATGGACTGGAGCGGAGCGCGGGTGGCTAGCTTGGGAGGCCACCTGAGAAGGTATGTTGCAGTAGTCTAGGTGGGAGATGACAAGGGCAATTTGACCAGCATTTTTGTAGTGTCATGAGCCATGAACGAGCGGATGCGAGGAGATGTTTTTCAGGTGGAGGCGGTGCAGGCAGAGTGAGGGTTTTGGATGTGTGGTTTTGAAAGACAAAGCATAGTCTGGATTACCACCAAGAGCAGCGGACCTGTGGGACCCCCGGTGAAAGTGTAAGACCGTTGACTGTATAGAGATGATAGGGCAGGGGTATAGTTGGATGGGTGGAAAGATGATGAGTTCTGTTTTTCTCCACATTTATATATTATGTATGACGAGATGAGAAGAAGGAGGAAAAGGAGTGACAGACAGTCAGGGAAGCCGGGAGAGTAGAGACGTGACATCTGGGCCCGAGATGTAGATGTTGGGTAACATCAGCATACAGGGTGTAATGAAAGCCATTTGAGGCTTGAGCTGACCGATGGCCAAGGGTGTAGAATAGAGAAAGTAAGATGGACCCAGGACTGACCCCTATGGGGGACACCAACAGAGAGTGGTGCCGGGGGAGAGGGTGGAGCAATAATGAGCGAGACGCTGAAAGTCCGATCAGTGGAGGTACGGAGGAGATCCGGCCAGGAAAAGCCAATTTTTCCGCGATGCCGAGGGAGAGAGGATTTGTAGAGGAGGGAATGGTCGACATGTGTCCAAAGCAGAAGAACAGGTCCAAGAGGAGGAGCACAGAGTAGTGGCATGAATGCTTTAGAAGTTACTAGATCATTAAGTGACTTGGTTAGTGGCGATTCGGTAGAGAGGTGGGGTCGAAAACCAGATTGTAGAGGGTCAATGAAGAGAGTTGGAGCAGAGGTGGGCAGGACATGCTGAAGAAAGACGTGCGTGCTCGAGGAGTTTGAAGCAAAAGGGAGCAGTGAGAT
This sequence comes from Phyllomedusa bahiana, assembly GCA_025379985.1. Lineage (NCBI taxonomy): Eukaryota > Metazoa > Chordata > Amphibia > Anura > Hylidae > Phyllomedusa > Phyllomedusa bahiana. Next base: position 23,707 of record JAODAL010000929.1, read on the forward strand.
GGGGCGATAGTTGGACAGAGAAAGGGTCAAGGGTTGTTTGTTTTTTTTAGGATTTGAGAGTGATAGTAGCATGTTTTAAAGGCAGTAAGGGAAGATGCCAGAGGTTACTACTGAATGGGTTGAAGAAGAAGGTGAGTGCTGGGATGATAAGAAGCACTTAGGTCCTTGGGATGAGGTGGGATGGCAGTGGTCAAGACATACAGGTAGTGAGGTGGGATTTGGACAGTAAGGAGGAGAGCTTTCCATGAGTGACCGATGGGGAGCAAGTAAGGGGGAAGAAGCAGGTTGCAAGGGTAAAGGAGGTGGTTGGGGACTGCGGGCTGAAGCTTTCTCTGATGTGAGTTGATCTTCTGGAGGAAGTGAATGGCAAAGTCATCTGCTGTAAAGGAGGTATGGGGAGGATGGTGTTGGAGGACGTGAGAAGAGAGTTGAAGGTTTGAAAATAATTGTCTTGGGTTGTGTGGGACAGGGAGGATATGAGGAGAGGTGAAATAGTTTCTGTTTGCAGAGGCGAGTGCGCTTAAATGTCTGCAGTGAGTGGTTTGGTATAGGCAAAGTCTTCAATGGAGTGAGTTTTATCCTTCCAGCGGCCGTTCAGCAATTCTGGAAGCTCGCCTCAGCTGTTTTGGTAGAGGAGTCTGAGTGCCAGGGTTGTCTGTTGATTTAGCGGGTTTCTGTTGTGTGTGAGAGGAGCGACTGAGTCAAGGGCGGTGATGATTATCACAGTAATATCACTCTAGTCCATACAGAACAATGAAAAGGTCTGTGCTTGAGATCCTAATGATGGATTATCTCCAAGTCACTGAGTCTTTCTGGAGATATAAATATCTATTAGTAATGGTGGGCCACTCCTCTGAGTTCACAGTAGCTGTCACCACTCGAAACCAGATGGTCAAAACAGCATCCATGGCTCTTTGGAAGCATTTCATCTTGGTCTATGGATGCCAGCCCAGCAACACTCAGATTAAGGGGCCTGCTCTTAGGGGCAAGAGATTAAGGGGCAAGAACTTTGGCAATTGTACCAAATCAGGAATACTCAGCCATGCCAAATTAGTCTCCATGCCTGAATGCTGCAAAAAATCAAATGGAGAGCTAAACCAATTGTAAACAACAGTCAAAAAGAAGGCTTCAGCTTCCAACCAGATAGGAATAAGTTTCAATCAAATTCCAGCTTTTATTATCCAAGAGCTATGTACAAAAAACCATGGTCCTTAGGTTTCCACACTGATGCGTTTTGAATGATTATACATCGTGTGAACATAATCAACTACCCAAAAACATGTATACCCTACTTCTTGTCACATAATTGGGAAAAAATTATAATAAAAAAAATTACATAAAAACCTCAATGTAATTATTGTCACTATTAATAAGATTTTAAATCAGTACTGATAAATTGTCATGTTTAGTATTGACACCTTGTGATTTACAAGTTCTCAGTCAAAAGATCCAGTACGCCTCTTCACTCCTCAAAGATTTCATTACTTTCTCCAAATCAATGAGAAGAAGAGAAGGACAACATATCACCTTCATGGACCTGAGAGAACTGGTTAGAGACCACAGAGATCTTCAAAGATGTTTGTTCTCTGTAGGCGAATTGATCTATACAAAACACATTTGTACAGATTTATGCAGATGCCTAAGTGCTCAGCTTTATTCAAGTAAGCAGCTTAATAGAGCTTGTCACATATTTTCTAATATTTCTTGAGACGATTTGTTAAAAAGTAGCAACAGAACATCTTATAAATTAGTTTCAAATCATCACTTCTTCAACTACTTACAGTCCTCAATTTTATAACATTGTAAGAGTTATTGCAAAACATTCACCACTGTTGTCACTTAACGACAACATGAGGGATATGATACATGATGTGGTTAAATTTGTTGCTGGAAGAGCTCCATTTTTAGGTACGTCAATCTCTTCTAGTCTTTTCAATATTCGTAAGGAAGGAATGACTTTTTGGCTATCATGTAAAGGTTTTACTGGTTGCCAGCATAGATGCATGACTTGTAAATTTGCTAATCAGACTAACAAGTGTGCTTCTTTAGCCAATAACAGTTCTTTTAACATAGGGAGCTTTAATAATTGTATACATTTATTTACATGATCAGATGCAATACTTGTAAACTACAGTACGTTGAGTGTATGACTATTGCTCTTAAGATTCATATCAGACAACATTTATTAGAGTCTTCAAAACCAGCATCTTTAGAGAAACTGATGAAACCTGTGAGGTGTGGAGATCATTGCTAGAAGCTTCTGAGTAAAGAGGCATACCGGATCTTTTGGCTGTAAACCCATATAACACAAGGTTTAAATACCAAATATGACATAATATCAGTACTGATTTAGAATCTTATTTATAGTGATAATAATGACATTGAGGTTTTAATGTGCTGTTTTTTATTATATATGGATGTTGGTTATTTTTCAGAGTGTATAGTGTGTACTGTAGTAGTGTATATAAGGGGTGGAGTAGCTGATTGTAATCACACTAAGAATAAGGATCCAAAACGCATCAGTGTGGATGCCTAAGGACCATGTTTTGTGTATGTTTTTAACTTTTAGAAGACTAATTTACTAAGGAGTTACAATCAAGACAAGAATGTCTAAGGGCAACAATAAGAGTTTTTGCTGTTTCCATGGTGAGAAAAGGATGCATTCTGGTAATGTTTTTGAGGTGCAGGTGAAATGAGTGAGGAAGCGATTAAATGTAGGGGATTAAGGAAATATTATTGTCTAGCATAACCTCAAGACAGCGGGACTTCTGCTCAGGTGTTACGGTAATACCAAATGGAAATGGGATATCCAGTTTGAGCTACTTAGTAGGTAGCAGAATTACAAGAAGTTCATTTTTTGTATTTTGTTTAGTTTCAGATAAAGAGAGGACATGATTTTAGAATGAAATTACATTTCAGAAAGAACTAACTTTGGATAATAATTTTAGTTAGCAGTTTTTTCTCCCTGGACAACTCCTTTTAGGGGATGAGGACCTTCTTATGTCATGGATTCTATAAAATAATGAAAATCATTTAATAGGTAGGCCCTTACACATAGGTGTACAAATTATAGAAGCAGCATCTCTGCTTCTATAGGTTTTAAAGAGAAGGAAATTAGATGTTTGCGAGTCTATTACCCCTCATCATGGTTGTTGTGCCTATGTAGATACCATAACATTACCAAACACAAGGAATTCAGATGTATGCAAGTCTATTACCCTTCTTCATGGTTGTTGTGCCCATGTAAATGCCATACCATTGCCAAATAAAGAAGGACAAAGAAGTTTAGGGCTCCTATACACACTACTAATAAGTGACAAGTGCCTACAGGATATTTAATTTAAAATGCCAACAAAAATGCTATGAAAAGGTAGCCAAGCAGCATGTGTGATTTCACATTCACAGTGTACTTTTCTTCTATAAGATGTGGAAAACTTTCCTGTTTTAGATTGAGTGTAGCAAGCACGAAGGTCCATGCACAATAAGATTATATGATCTGGGACCTTCATATATACAGATGAAACCAGAAGTTTACATACACTTTATAAAACGACACATATTCATGTTTTTTCTCACTAGCTGACATGAAATCAGTTTTAGGTCAATTAAGATTACAAAAATTATATATATTTGCCAAATGCCAGAATAATGAGAGAGAGAATTTCTAAGGCATTTGTATTACTTTCTGCAAAGTCAAAAGTTTACATACACTAGGATTACTATGCCTTTAAACAGTTTGGGAAAGCCCATATGATGATGTCATGTCTTTAGAGGCTTCCGATAAGTTTATTGGCCACATCTGAGTTAATTAGAGACACACCTGTGGATGTATTTTTAATACACACCAAAGATACACTGCTTCTGTGTGTAACATCAGGGAAAGTCTAAAGAAATCAGCCAAGATATCAAGAAGAGAATTATAGACTTGCACAAGTCTGGATCATCCTTGGGTGGAATTTCCAGATACCTGAAGGTGCCTCGATCATCTGTACAAACAATTATACGCAAGTGCAAACAGGATGAGAATGTCCAGCCATAATACCACTCAGGAAGGAGACGGGTTCTGTGTCTCAGAGATTAATGTGCTTTAATCCGACATGTGCATATCAACCCAAGAACAAAAACAAAAGACCCTGTGAAGATGCTGATGGAAGCTGGTAAGATTGTGTCATTGTCCACAGTGAAACGAGTACTGTATCAACATGGGCTGAAAGGCCACTATACCAGGAAGAAGCCATTACTCCAAAAGACACATATAAAAGCCAGATTAATGTTTGCAAATGCAGACAGGAACAAAGACCTACATTTCTGTAGACACATCCTATGTCCAGACAAAACTAAAATTGAACTGTTTGACCATAATGACCGTCATTACGTTTGGAGGAAAAGGGGAGAAGCTTGGAAGCCTAAGGACACCATCCCAGCTGTGAAACACGGGGGTGGCAGCATCATGTTGTTGGATTGTTTTTCTGTAGGAGGGACTGGTGCACTTCACAAAATAGATGGACCCATGAGGAAAGAAGCTTATGTGGCAATACTGAAGCAACACCTCAAGACATCAGCCAGGAAGGTAAAGCTTGGACAGAAATGGGTCTTCCAAATGGATAATGATCCGAAGCATACTGCCAATCTGGCTACAAACTGACTTAATGATAACCAAGTCAATGTTTTCTAGTGGCCATCACAAAGCCCTGATCTCAATCCTATTGAAAATGTATTGGCAAAGCTGAAAAGGCAGGTGTGAGCAATGAGACCTACAAATATGACTCAGTTACACCAGTTCTGTCAGGAGGAATCAGCCAAAAATCCAACCAACTATTGTGAGAAGCTTTTGGAAGGATATCTAAAACGTTTGACCCAAGTCATACAGTTTAAGCGCAATGCTACCAAATACTAATGAAATGTATGCAAACTTTTGACTTTGCAGAAAGTAATAAAAATGCCTTAAAAATTCTCTCTCATTCTGGCATTTGGCAAATATAAATAATTTTGATAATCCTAATTGACCTAAAAGTTTATTCTGATTCCAAGTCAGATAGTGAGAAAAATATACATGTGTCTCTTTATGTAGTGTAGGTAAACTTCTGTTCTCAACTGTATACCAACCTATGTATGAAACTGTATTTACATGTTGTGTACACTGTGTTTCTAAACAGATTTATTGAATTAATATATATCTGATGTATATATATACAGTACAGACCAAAAGTTTGGACACACCTTCTCATTCTTAAAGTAATGATGGCCACTCGTTTTTCTTTACTTAGCTGCTTTTTTCTTGCCATAATAGAAATTCTAACAGTCCACTCAGTAGAACTATCAGCTGTGTATCCACCTGACTTCTGAACAACACAACTGATGGTCCCAACCCCATTTACAAGGCAAGAAATGCCACTTATTAAACCTGACAGGGCACACCTGTGAAGTGAAAACCATTTCAGGTGACTACCTCTTGAAGCTCATCAAGAGAATGCCAAGAGTGTGCAAAGCAGTAATCAAAGCAAAAGGTGGCTACTATGAAGAACCTAGAATACAAGACAGATTTTCAGTTGTTTCACACTTTTTTGTTAAGTATATAATTCCACATGTGTTAATTCATAATTTTGATGCCTTCAGTGTGAATCTACAATTTTTATATTCATTAAAATACAGAAAACTCTGGAAATGAGAAGGTTTGTCCAAACTTTTGGTCTGTACTGTATATATATTGTGAGCTTGCACAGCTCTGGGATCACCGCATGAGTCTTTCAGGCATGAGACAGAGGCAGAAGTCAGGTACAAACGGTTGCTTGGCTCCGTGGATTTATTTTATAAGCAGAACAAAACGATGGAAAAACAGCACAAAAACAAAAAACAAAAACTTGCCTGTCTGAGCGCTTACTAACAGGGGTGTAGTTCCCTCACTATCACCTTGTTGGTCCTACATGGCTTCCCCAGTGTGAACCCCCCAGCCAGAAGGTAGATGGAGGTACAGCTGACGCCCAGTCAGTTTTACCTGTGACCTTTTATACAGCCAGGAAAAACCCGGAGTGGGACCATGGGGAGTAAGCACCCACCCTGCTCTATGCTTACTCCCAATAAAAAGGCCGACCAGTAATGGCTGGTAGCCGTACTAACGGATTAACATAGGTCGACAGTTTGTAACTGTCGAAAATCTATTTATCAACGGCCTTTTTACTCACCAAAGGCTCCTTATCTGGGGGGGCATCGATTCCTGGACTCCCCAGACATATGTCCAGAACCTGGCTGGGATATATACTTTGTAAAAAGGCAAAGAAAAGGTCAGCTCACCCGCTAGTATCCATGACACCTGCCAGGTTCGCACGTATCCCGTCCGGAGTAAAGAAGTAAGAATCAATTGAAATCCAAAAAGAAGGCTTATACAGCGATTCCCACCCAGGAGTCCAGAAATGGATTAAAACTTAATGAAATTTATTGTTTCTTCATAAAATAATACAGGCTTCATATAATGAGTTGGTTCCAATTGTAGGAGCTGACGCGTTTCGAGTGCTACGCACTCTTAATCATAGCATATATATACTCCCTTGTAGACCTTCCCAGCTGAGGTCTTACATATCCCCCCCCCCCCCCTCTGCCTCTGACCTGTGCGGGTGAAGCACCATTTTTTTTTTTTTTCTGGGCTCATAAAGTATGCACCCGCGACCAGTGCATCCGCATTTGTTGTTGGTGACCCGGGGCGATGTTCTACAGAGAACTTAAAGTCCGGTAGAGCCAGGATACCACGGTCAACCCTTGCGTTTTTCCCCACTTTGTTTTGTGCCAATCACTTTAGAGGTGAATGGTCCGTGATTATTTAAAGGGGTTCTACCTATTCAGGGGGGTTAGGTAGCGCAGTGCCTAAATAGCCCACTTAATGGCCAGGCATTCTCTCTCTACTCTGGCATTAGTTTTTCTCGGGACGCTGGACAGTTTCCGGTGAGATACATACAGGCGTGTTCTTCTCCCTAAACCAGCTGTGACTGGACAGCCCATAATGCCACCTCAGAGGGACGTCTGCATGGACCAAAAATTCCTTCTGGAAGTTTGGCGCTACGAGCACTTGTCTCTTGCAGAAGTACCTCTTTAAGATGTCTAAAGCTTGTTCAGCATCCGGGTTCCACTTGGGACCATAGTGGACTTGGATCCTTTTTGAGATCTGTAAAGAAGGGCTGTATGGATGCACAAAGTTGTGGAACAAACCTCCTTATGTACCCTGCGATACCAAGGAAAAGCCCTGACCTGCTTCTTGGAAAAACCGGTGTGGGGCCATTCCTTTTTGCTTCCAGTTTGTCCATCTGGGGTTGATTGACCCCCCCCCCTTCTCCATTGTACATAGCCTAGATAGCGAGCCTCCTCGAGCCCTATGGCGAACTTATTGGGGTTGGCGGTTAACCCTGCTTTTTTTTTTTTTTGGGGCCACTTATGGCATCTTAAGACGGCCTGTACTCTGGGTTGATGGGATCCCAAGTCCGTATAAATACCAACAACGTCATCCAAATATGCCGACGCCATATTTTATATGAGGCTGCAGTATGATGTCCATCATCCTCTGGAATGTAGGCGGTGCCCATGGAGGCCAAAGGGGAGGACAACATAATGAAAGTGTCACATCTAGGGTGGGAAAAAAGCAGTTTTCTCCCTAGCTTCCTTTGGGGAAAAAAAGGGGCACCTGGCAATAAACCCTTGGTCAGGTCTAAATTGTACAATCGTACCTGCAGGTCCTAGCAGCTCGGACCAAATCATCAACCCGTGGCATCGGGTAGGCATTCAACAAATTTTGTTAGATCATTGAGCTTAGCGAAAATCATTGCAAGAATCGCAAGCTTTTTTATTTTTTCCCCCCCAAAATCAGGTTTTTCGGTATTGAGCACTATGGGCTCGACCCACCCGCACTTTTGGGACCTTTTCTATGGACACAAGCTTCAGCATCTTTTCAACTTCCTCAGCAGTTGCTTGCCTCTGGGCCTCAGCACCCTATATGGCCTCTAACGTACCTTCTGGCTCAGGTTCTGTGACGATTTTAGCCATGTGAAATGACTCCCGTCCACGACCTGGAAAGTTCCGAAAAAAAAAACCTGCCGATTCCATTGAGGTACTCCCTGGTTTCTGTCGCTGAGCTTCCGGATAATGACTCAAGAGGATCCCCGGACCGGTGGTAACTCTCCCTTTGGGACTCCCCTATGCTCTCTGACCGTCACCAGACTTTGACGGTCCTTTCCAGGGCTTACAATTAAGTTGACTCATGGTGAATTTGATACGTTTCATTTTTAACCAGGACTGAAGACCTTATAATTTACCTCACTGACCCGCTAGTAATCTCATAGGGGCCCTGCCACTTCGCCCAGAAATTTGCTTTCGACCGTGGGTACAAGTACTAGATACGGGTCGCCTGGATGGAACACTCTGGACCCTTGCCGACCTGTTATAAACCATGGCCTGGGTTTCTTGCGCCTGCATGCTGGTTCTCCACGGTACTATGGGTAGAAGGCCCCCCGGGGCATAATCCTGTCCTGTATTTTCAGCAATGTACTCAATGGACAATCCTATGTGGGGTATTCTCCTGCTCCCAGGTCTCCTTGGCTTGTCAAGGAAGCACGGGGATGTCTACCATACTGGAGCTCGAAGGTTGATGAACGCTTGTAGAGGCCCTGCGGGACCCTCCCTTACCGCGAACATGAGGTAGGGTAAGGAGACGTTCCCCAATCTCTCCCATCATTATTCTACCACCTTACTTGAGCATCGCTTCTTTTAGGGTTTTATTGAATCTTTCCACCAGCTCAATCGGTCTGGGGAAATGATATACTGAGGTACAGAGATGGGTAGGTAATGTTAAGTAGGCGGCAGCAGCTGAGTTCCTTGGTCACTTTAGACATGCAAGGGGGTGCCCTGGTCTGTTAGTATCCTCCTTCGGATACCGTGCGGGTGAACATATTGGAAAAGTTCCTTAGCTATTCCTTTGGAGGGGAGGTGTTCTAAGGGGAGATGGCCTAGGTGATAGCGGAGTGGCGTAGTCGAGGACACTAAGATGTGGCTGATGTCCTCGGGCTGACTTAGGGAGCGGCCCTACAGGGCCATGCCGATCCTCTCAAAGGGGACCTCTATTATGGCAGAGGAATTAGGGGGCTCCGAAAATGGGGCCTAGGGGGCGTTAACTTGACACTCGGGCAGGACTTGGCAGTAATCCTCAATTGCCCTGTAAATTCCGGCCAGTAAAAAAATTACGCTCCACTCTCTCGGGTCTTTCTCCACCCTAGGTGTCCCCTAAACACATGGGGAGGTTGGGGCTCAGCTCCAAAATATGGCAGACATGTGACCTGGGCACCACAACTGCTCTACCACTTCGGTTGCGGGTCTTTTTTACCGGTACAAAAATACATTATTGTTGTTGACCACAAAATGTGGGGTAAACATACCTCTCGCCTGGTTCCTGGGCTTCCCCTCTATTACCTTTTCCACACTTTTCAGGGCACATGCTCCAAGTTTGGGTCCTCAGCCTTTTTTTTGGGCTCCGTGCCAAAGTTCCCCCTGGATAACTGGCAAAGGAGGCGAACTCGAGCACAGAGGGACTTTCCTCAGGGGGGTCCCCAGCCCCTGGACAGACAAGGGAAAACCAATGGCTCCTCCTTTGTCCCTGTGCAGACACTTATCCTTTACCTCAGGATACTGGGGCACACTTTTTTATTTTCCTCCACAAATCCCAGAACAAGGGGAATCACAGCCTATGATTACATTTGGGGTAGGATCGCGACGACAGCCACTCATGTCTTGCGGGGCCCGCAGGGGGTTCTTTAGGGTGAGTACCGCGGTTGGGTAGTACTGGTTTCACCCGGTTGTTACCTCAGATCACCACCAATACGGCGTGGGCCGGAGTTGGTCTGCGCCCACCAGCCTGGCCTGCACCAGGTCACCAACTTCCGGAGTCCATGTGAGGGCTTGTACGGTGTGTTCCATTGATTTTTATGGTGCTTACGCCGATTCCCCCAGTCTCAATGTGCGGTATGTGTATGAAAGGTGCCTTGCAAACCAATGATATGCCTTATTCCACAATCCATATGGTTCCCCATAGTAGGACACTGTGTGGCGGAAGTGTCCGAAGGTCCATTGCATCGCCAGCAGATTATGGGAGACCGGCTATGGCCAAGAGGTGAATCTCTTTGGGGAGTTGGCAAACCATTCCCCATTCTCAACCCAGATGGGATCCCCTCCCTAGGAACTTAAGGTACCCCTTTTTGGGACAGGGATCAGTCTTACCCATTGCTGACTCCGGTGGGTGCTGTCATTGGAGGTACTCCTCGGTGGCACTATAACGCTCTCCACAATGGAGACAAGCTCGTCCAGGCTTTTTGGGGTCCGGGTACCCCACACACAGCTGGATCCCCAGGGGTAGGGACGCATTAGAAGCGGTTCCTCCAGACAACCCGCTCTGTCACCTGGACCGCTGTAAGATGTTCGGGCTGCAGCCACTTGCTGGTTGGAGGTGGAAGAGGTCATACACTGTGACGAGCGGCTTTGCTGGATCAGAAACTACCAGGCCAATTGAACTCTCTGGGCCCGGGAACGCCAGATAAACTCCCAGTCGGCTAGGAATCTCCCCTTTACAGCAGCGTGTAGTCATTGGGGGGGGGGCGTCTTCAGCTCTCAAGTCGAAAAGTAAGTAGGCCTTTTGGTGGCTCGCCGGTATGAAGGGGGCACAGGACGTTAGCCCACTAGTCACACAGGTAGCTGCTCTCTCTCAGCGATCCTTCAAAGTTGCCAAGATATGACTCACAGTCATCATTTGGGGTCATTTTACGTAGAACTTGCAGCACCAATTGACGGGGCGTGGATCGGGCCCACACTGCTGCCCCCTTGGTCTTGTAGTCAGGCCTGGAACTGCTGCTGTAGAGCCAGGTTTACTGTTGTGCTCTTTTAAGGGCTGGCTGGAGTGTCTCGATCAGAGGCGGTTGGTCTGACTTGAGCCCGCTACGGTCTCCTCGTGGGCCTTCCGCTGGCTTGCCGCATTAGTGGTGGTTTGTGTTGGCATGTATTAACTGCTTCACCAGCTCATCCATTTTGGGTGTCTCCGGCTGGTTTGCAATGTTGCCGCTTTATTCCACGACAGTAATTGGAACCCAACTTTTTCGGCTTCCTGTCTCTTTAAGTGAAGCGTATCTTTAGAATGCCCATAGCATCTCCACCATGTGTGAGTTGCACAGCTCTGGGGATCACCGCATGAGTCTTTAAGGCATGTGACAGAGGCGAAGTCAGGTACTAACGGTTGCTTGGCTCCGTGGTTTAAATTTTTCTCAGCTAGAACAAAAACAAGATGGCAAACATTGACAGAACAACAAAAAACAAAATACTGCTCGTATGTGCGTCTTACTAACAGAGGTGTTGTCTCCCTCACTATCACCTTAATTGGTCTACACTGGCTTCACCAGTGTGAACACTCCAGCCCAGGAAGTGACTGGAGGTACAGCGACGCCAGGTCAGCTTACCTGCTGACCTTTTATTTTACACGCCAGGAAAACCCGGAGTTGGAGCCATGGGTTAGTAAGCACCCACCCTGCTCTATGCTTACTCCCAATGAAGGCCGACCCAGGAATGGCTGGTAGCCGTACCAGGATTAAACATAGCGTCGACAGTTTGTTACTGTTCGATATCTAATTTTTCAACGGCCTTTCAACTACACCAAGGCTCCTTATCTTGGTGGCATGCATCCTGGACTCCCCAGACATATGTCCAGAACCTGGCTGGGATCATATACTCCCTTGTAGACTTAAGCTGCGGGTCTTACAATAATAGTATATATATATATATATAGTATTTATTATATATATATATATATATATATATATATATACACACTTTATTGTGTCCTGTGTCAGCTTCTAGCCTAAATACTGCTGCTATGTGGTTGGTTGTTGCATGATATGCTTTGGCATTTATATATGGGGGGTCGGTAGAGGGGTAATTGCCACAGAATTGTTTATACTGTAGAGGAAAATGTAGAGGGGTAATTGACACCTAATTGTTTATTTTGTAGAGGATACTGTGTCCCCCAAGGTGTGGATTGAGGTACAACAGTTGTTTTCTACTACAATCAAAGTTAGCGTTAAAATCAAAGTTTTGTACAGGAACATACAGCATGATGTGGGCAGTACCAAGTAGGGTGGGAGAGAAGAAAGCTATCTCATCCAAACTCACTCTTCTGTGCAATGCACTCAGCAGTGTAGCAGAGAGTGGTTCCTTTACATTAAAGGGAACCTGTCACATACTTTATGCCCCCCTTGCTGAGGACAGAACAAGCTAGTGACAGTCAATCTCTTTCCAGCGCTGTGTCCCTTATTCTGTAAAATGCTGTAGTTTTAGAGCATTTAATGCTCAAATCTTATTCATGAGCAGGTGTTAGCCCCTCCCACCAAAGGATAGCCCCACCTTATGTGGGCGGGGTATGAAAAAAACAGACTCTTCATGGCTCTTTTCTGGCTGAAAACTGCAGATTTGAGCATTAAATACTCTACATCTACAGCATCTTACAGAATAAGGGACACAGCGCTGGAAACATCATGTCTGTCACTAGCTTGTTCTGTTCTCAGCAAGGGGGTATAATCTATGTGACAGGTTCTCTTTAACATTCACATTTGGCTCAGCTGCTCAAGCTCTACCAACCTGTGGCTGGCAGTATCCACATTGAAGTGCTGTGTAGGGAAGTACAGCATGATGTGGGTGGTACCAAACTGGGGGTCAGTGCCCCCGTTCTGGGCACAGTGCTAGCTGTTGCATTCAGCACTCACATCGGCAAAGCACTGTATGGGAATGTACAGCATGATGTGGGTGCTAGCAAGCACAAGGTGGCGAATGATTAGTTCCCCCTGTGCCAAGCAGTTCCTGCTGCACAAGCACTGTGGGGAGGGGAGGTGGATAGAGGAAGCTCACCTCTCGGATTAGTGGCACCTGTGTCCAGCAGCTCCTGCTATATTCAACTCGTACAACATCAAAACACTGAGGGAAAGGTGGAGAAGAAGCTCCTACTACATTGAAAAGCCTGTGGTTGCTTAGGAAAAATTCTGCCAGTGTCTATAAAGAAGGCTAGTGGGGCAACATGCAAAGGGCCATCCTCATCGGTTTGTCCTGGGTAATTTTATGTATTTGAAATAGCGGTTGCATTTGAATTATAATATCTTTCCTTATTAATTAGAAAGTCATTTAGTGAATATGTAGTTAACGGAGTCACCGTGCTGGGATGGGCTTTCCACCATGTGCTTGTGTAAGTATATATGGATACATAAAATGTGCTTTATTATTGACATTCACTTAAACAACATTATAATACAATCTTAGTAATACTGCTTTATTTTATAATACAGTTTTAGCAATATTCGCGTGTTCACAATCCGCTAATAAGTGTTGCTTTTTTTTGCTTGCCACTCCTATGTAATTACACTTAATGCTGTTTGTCGGTGTTGATGGCAATCTGTTCACAGCTGTTAGTATTTTTTTTGGTACACAAATGCAACACATCTGAGACAGCTAGGTCCAGCAAAATAGTGCACTGAAGTCTAATGTAGAGCAGATGCATCTCTCCTAAGCATTAGCGAGCCCTGTGTGCTCATACATTAAGTAGATTTAAATGAGGCTTAGATGCAGAATTGCTTTCATTTTTTAAATCAGTTGCAAATTAGAAGTTACATTAGTGCTGTGGAGCTATTTATGCAACTTGGAAGTAGGAATAGTCAACGCTGATTACTGCAAGAAAAAAGTGTGACTATCCTGTAGCATCCTGTAATATTTACTTGTAATTGTCTCTTGAGTGATTTATCTTTGTAAATTAAGAGTCTAAAATCAGCAGGTTGAAAGTTATATAGCTACAGTTTTATATAGGTGGAGAGGGCACGTTCTTTTATTGCCCCTTCATTTTTAATTTCTTGAATAAATGTTTGCATCATAAAAACATAAAGAAAATAAAGAAAGCAACCAGTATCCAACTTATGTAATGCTCCCTCAATTTAGAATATATTACTATGGTAAATTTAAATGCAGAAATTAACACTGTTCAAATACAGGCAGAAAAATCATAATTTAAAATTACATATGGATATTGGCTATGATTATGTAATTAAAGAATAAATCCCTTAGGGTAGGATTACATGGAGCAGTTGCAGCACGACTGTCATACAGTGAAGCACCGCTGCAGCATGATGCATTTGTGATTGATTAATGGCTGCACAAATCTTAAGGTCAACACAGGCAAAAAAGCACAGCCTTTAATATTGTTTGTCTTGCCAGTGTTGGGGCATGTCCCCACGGCACGGGTTTGCGGCCGGTTTTTCAGACTGTTTGCGGTTTTGCAGACCGTCTGAAAAACTGGCCGCAAAGAAGCACAACGGGCTTCTATGGAAAACCCGTGAAGCAGTCCCCACTGCACGGGTTTTCCTCCCGGCGCGGGTTTTCCGACCGCCGACCGCCCGAAAAACATTGTGCTTGCACATTCTCCCTCCGGTTTTCGGACGGAATATGTGCAAGTCGCGGAGAAATGCCGTCCCCTCCCTCGGCCATGGGGACGGCACTAAAACAGGGCAAATACCGGTCTCGTAAACTGACCGGTATTTGTCCTCTGCCGTGTAAAAGGCCTCTTAACCTGAAAATTTCAGCCACTTTTCAAACCTTTTAAAAATCACAAGTGCAGTGTGGCACAGCAGTTCTTGATTCACCCTGGCTTACCTGCAGTTGCTCAGTGTATTATCAATAATTATCAATAATGCCGACTTTGACTTTAAACATCTGGGGAGTGGCTATATATCTCTGCATGGACGTTCTGCAATATCTGTACAGAGAGCATAGCTGTACACTAATTGTACAGCTGAGCAGGTGGAAGCTGGCTCTCCACTAAAACAAAGGCAGGGAAATGTCATTACTGTCCCAGCCTTCTCAATTACTGTGTGCCAAGGAGACTCCCTCTGTTCTTCCACAGCACCCTACTGTGCGATCACAGGGTGCCAATGGTTGCCATGAGAGAAAGAGACATAACAAAAGTTTGTCTGTGATGTAGGCCTACCAGGCCCTGCACAGAAGCAGGGCCTGACAGGCTGATTGACAGTCTTCATAATGCAATGTAATACAGTCATGTACTGCAATGTATCATAACAATGATCAAGCACTTGCTCAATCCAGTCTCATATTGGGCCAAGTTAAAACACACACCACCCTTTTCCCACCCTTTTCTAAATACTTATTACACAAAAAAAATAAAAAAAAAATGAAAAAGTCCACATATTGGCATTGCCTTGTGCGTAACGACCTTGGCAATATTTTTGTATTATATTGAATTTGAAAGGAAAGCGTCTAAACAAATTTGGCACAGCAAAAATAGACTATGCCAGTACTGCTAGAAATCACAAAATTATAAGGAGCAGTACAGTTGTATAGAAGCTGTCAAACCACACACCAGGACGATGGTTTGAGTTGGGTGCTCAGTGGAAATGGTTTCCAGTCAAACCCACCACAGACTGCTCTTAGGGCTTGAGCACATCAGTGTGCACAGTGCTTATCCCATCTCTACTTGTTCTCCCTCTGCTCCCCAGATGTGTTGTAGAGAATGGCAAACATTGGTTGAAACGTCCTATGCACTTGATTTCTTCCGCTGTATATATACTACTGCATGTTATGCTTTATGGAGAGTTCTGACACTTGAAAAAATCACTTTGCATCATATGAGGAGTGCCATTGATTCATTATACCTTAAAATTATAAGGAGCATCATATGCAAAATTGTAACTTTCAGTATAACCAATTAAAAGGTCTCTACACCTCAAACACTCCACAAACAAAGACTATTCTACCTCTTGTGTTATGTATTTTGTGTTTTGTCATGGATATCCTCCAATTTTTTGTATTTTTTATGAATGCATTTGTTTGTTGAGGTGTAGTGACCTTTTAATTGGTTATATTAAAAGCTACATTTTTGAAAGGAAAGAAGCTAATCAACTTTTTACTTAGTGCAAATCATTTACTTTGCCAAGTTTTAGAGCCGTGGCCTTGACAAACACTGTAAAATGTGGCTGCCAAAAATCATCTAACTGAAGAGAGCGAGCAGGCTCGGAGTGGCCCACAGACTTTGAGTTGCTTTTAAACTACATAGGCAAAAAGGCAGAGAAAAAGAGGAAAACGGAAGTAGCAGAGTATAAGAGCATGTACAATAATCTACAGCAGCTGTAGGGTGGGCCTGCAGAATCAACTCCACTGATGGGCCCCCAGAGTCAACTTCACTGGTGGGCCTTAGACACCCCAGTCTGACACTGATAGCAAGGGTACTTAGGGTATATCAGAGTGGTCTGAGAATCCAGCCTCAGTCTATACAGAAATGGTGCATATCCAAATTTAATTGCATCCTAATCTCATTACACACATGACTATGTCAGTAACTTGGGTTATTGGAGAATTCGATAATGTCTTAGTGGCCAGTTTAACTCCTTGACAACCGCCCGCCGACTTTAGACGTCGGCTGGTGCAGATCGTTCGTCTGCAGCGACGTCTTAAGACGTCGCTGCAGACATCGGGGTTTGCGGCTCCAGGCGCCGCAGCTACGCTGAGATCAGGGCTGTGCTACCCAGTTCTGATCCCAGCGGAGCTCCTGCAAGCACAAGGGAGCGAGGGAACCGATGCTTTAACCCTTTGATTTTGGCGGGTCGTCACCGCAGCGCAATCAAAGGGTTTCCCTGCTCTGTCGAGTGATCGGAATGCCAGGTGACCCGACTGAGCCCGGGGAATGGCTGCACAGTCAGCCCTGGGGACCTAGAGTAGCCCCAGAGCTGTCTGTGTATCAAGCCAGTGATCAGGACAAACTGTGTGCTGTCCTGATCACTGCCTGTGTCGGACTGACACAGATTATAATGTATATGAATATATGAATATGCTAATACATTACTAAGTGTAAAAAATAAAAAATAAAAAAAACAGTTCTCTCTTCAGGGGATTTTTTAAAAAAGAGTTAAAAAAACAGAAAAAGTTAAAAAAAATGAATAAATAAATAAATAATCAAATAAAAATAAATATTTAATAAAAAATAATTGTGCATATATTACACACACAAAAAAAAAAACCCTACACATATTAGGTATCCACACGACCGTAATAACCTATAGAATTAATCTAACAAGTTATTAAGTGTGAAATGTGAATGGTGTAAAAATAAAAAAATAAAATGTAAAAAAAAAAATTAAGGGGTTAAGATCTAGCTGTGATATCCTTGTGGTGAATAACAAGTTTAGTTAATCACAACATATATACTAGAGGTCAGTATGTGCCAACATTTACTTATGTTTTTGTTACTGTTTCTTGATTTAATAAATGTCCTTTGTATCCTGCCATTTTTGTGCATTTGTTAAAGTTTTCTATGTTTGTCTAAGATTAGTATTTACATTTATCTACATTACCATCATAAGATATTTTTATGCCTTCAAAGTGACGCGCCAAATGGTTGTAGGCTCTGCTGTGTTTATATAGAGTCAGACTATTATTACCTGGATTACAGAAATTGGGTGGATCAACCATAAAAGTAGAACTAGTGTTCTTTAACCCCTTAACAACCCTGGAAGCATAAGTACATCCTAGGGTCGCTAAGGGGCTATGTAGCAGCTACATAGCTGGCGGGTCTTAGCTGCTAATTATAGCTAATACCCGACGGTTACAGTGTGGGATGGTGTTTAACCCTTTAGACGCCGTGGCAAACATGGCCACGGCATTTAAATGAATGAGAAAGTGCTGAGCACCGTTCCTCACTCCAATCAGAGCTCCTGCAGCAAAATCGCGGGATTCCGTTCAGGTAACATGGCAGCTGGAAGCCTTGTGAAGGCTTCCATCGCTGCCATGTTTTCAGGTTTACTACTTCCTGCCCCAAACAGGAAGTAGTGAAACCGGCAGTTTGGTACACCCTAATGCATTGTCTATACAATGCATTAGGTTGTAGAAACGATTGCGCCCCCTAGTGGTGAAGCACCCTAGGGGGACTCAAAGTTGCAATAAAAAAAAAAAATGTATATGTAAAAAAATTATACGTTCAAATCACCCCCTTTTTGCCATTTTGCAAATAAACATTTTTTTAAAAAAAGTTACACATATTTGGTATCGCAACATCCAAAAAAGTCTGATCCATTAAAATATAAGATAATTTATCCCATACGCTGAACACCGTATAAGAAAAAAATTCCAAACGGCAAAATTGCTTTTTTGGTAATTTTACGTTCTCTAAAAATTGGAATAAAATTGATCAAAAAAGTTGCATGTATTCCAAACTGGTAGCAATAAAAAGTACACTTTAGCCTGCAAAAAATACACCCTCACTCAAGTCCATAGGTGTTTTAACAAAAAAGTTATTAGTTGCAGAAAATGGCGAATTTTTTTACGGTACCAAAACATAACAAAAAGCCTACATGTTTGGTATTGCCAGAATTGTGTCAACCTGCAGAATACAGAGAACACATCATTTATATCGGAGATTAACGCCCTAAAAAAAAAAAACCACGCAAACATGGCGCAAGTAAATTTTTTTTTCACATTTTGTCCCACTTATAGTATAGCTCTGGGAAGGTGAGGAGGAAAAAACAAACGTGTCAACCAATAAAAATGCAAGGTCCTTAAGGGGTTAAACTCTACAATTGTGTACAAGGCTGCACTGTTTCTACGCAGGTTTGTACCTACCTACCTGTGACAAAACTGTCTGGTTAGTATTTCTGGCTGTATAACAGCTAGTCAACAATGATATCTAGTGACAGTAGACTACCTTGAAACCTCTGCTGTTTTTTTTCTGTCTCCTATCCTATTGTTTTAGCCAGAGTGTGCAATAATGTCTATATTCATCAATAAGGTGCTAGAACAGAGTCTACTTAGGTAACTGGATTTACAGAACCATCTAAACTATCTTGAAATGAAGAAAATACCACATTACAGGTTAATATTCATGCCCTGGTAAAGTTGGGAACCACATATGAATGTAAATGTTATATTGTGGTTATATTTATATATTTTTTAATTTTAATTCTACGTCACCAATATATTCAGCAGTGCTCTACATAAATCTCTGTCCCCACTGGAGCTCACAGTCTAAGTTCCAAATTAATCTATCGGTATGTTCTGAGTATGGAAGGAAACTGGAGTACCCAGAGGAAACACAAGCAAACATTGGGAGAACATATAAACTCCATGCAGATGTTGTCCTTTGGTCGGATTCAAACCCTGGACCCCAATGCAACATAGCAGCAACGCTAACCACTGAGACTGAATTCTAATTAGGCTTCAATCGATCTTACACTACAGTCAATACAGAATTTAATAACTGTATGTTGCACATACATAATCTGGTTGCATTCTTGTAGCCTTCGTTTGATATGTCTTACCTTTGACATATTAAAATGAACAGCTGTCATCAGTCAATGACTGATGGTAATAATATTAAAATTAATTATAATGCTATGTTTTTGAGAGATTCAAACTAATTTATTATAATTAACTATTTTATTAAAATTAGCCCACAGAGATCAGAACTTGTATGAAGTCACCTGGAAATTTGAGATAGCATCTGAATTAATTGAATATATGGCCATATGGCCCATCTTGTCTGTCTATGATCTTGAATGACAACAAAAAAGATTATCTGTGTTCTCCAAATCATAATACTCTAATCTCCAGAACATATGTTAATTCTGCAGTTAAGGCTAAGATGACAAAATCAAGAAATAAAAGATTTGTGAATTTCGTGACTAAGATGTAAAAGGCCATCTATTTGACATTCAAGCATGGCTATCACTATAATTAGAAATGCCTAATGGGAAATTAACAAGGAATTGTTTTCAGATCTTGTGCCTTTGCTCTTAAGACATAAAGAATACTGGTTATTGTTTGCTTTCTAAACCTAAATTGATATAATGTAAAATTTAAACAAAGCAAGCTGAGGATTATTGGTCATTTAGTCAGAAATATCAATTTATTATACAGATTCTCAAAAAAGTGAGTACACCTCTCACATTCTTGAAAATATTGTACTATATGACACTTTGATACAATGTAGTCAGTGTACAGCTTGTATAACATTGTAAATTTGGTGTGTCCTCGAAATAACTCAACACACAGCCATCAATGTCTAAACCACTGGCAACAAAAGTGAGTACACCCCTATGTAAAAATGAACACTTTGTGCCCAATTTGCCATTTTTCCTCTCCAATTTCATGTGAATCATTAGTGTTACAAGGTCTCAGGTGTGAATGGGGAACAAGTTTTTTTTATTTGGTGTTATCGCTCTCACACTTTCTTATAGTGGTAACTGGAAGTTCAACATGGCAAAGAACTGTCTGAGGATCCAAAAAAAAAAAAGAATTGTTGCTTTAATGATGTGGCTATAAGAAGATTGTCAACACCCTGAAACTGAGCTGCAACATGGTGGCCAAGACCATACAGTGGTTTAACAAGAGAACAGGTCTCACTATGGTCGACCAAAGAAGTTGAGTGCATGTGCTCAGCGCCATATCTAGAGACTGTCTTTTTAAAATGACATATGATTGCCACCAGCATTGTTGCAGAGGCTAAAAGGGGGGAGGGGTCAGCCTGTCAGTGCTCAGACCGTACACCACACACTGCATCAAACTGGTCTGCATGGCTTTGGTCTAAAGATGATGCACAAGAAATCCCGCAAACAGTTTGCTGAAGACAAGTAAACTAAGGACATTGATTACTAGAACCATATCCTGTGGTTTGATGAGACCAAGATACTTGGTGTCAAGTGTGTTTGGCAGCATCGTAGTGAGGAGTACAAAGACAAGTGTGTCTCGCCTACAGTCAAGCATGATTATGGCAGTGTCATGGTTTGGGGCTGCAAGAGTGCTGTCGGCTGTGGGGAGCTACAGTTCATTGAGGGAACCATGAATGCACACATGTATTGTGACTAGCTGAAACAGAGAATGCTTCCCTCCCTCGGAAACTGGGCCACAGGGCAGTACTCCAACATTGTAACAACCAAAAACACACCGCCAAGATGAACACTGCCTTGCTAAAGTAAATGAGTGCAAAGGTGCTAGACTGACCAAGCATGTCTCCAGACCTGAACCCTATTGAGCATCTGTGGGGCATCCTCAAAAGAAGGTGGAGGAGCACAAGGAATCTAACATCTACCAGTTCTTTGATGTCATCATGCAAGAGTGGAAAAGGATTTCAGTGGCTGCAACCTGTGTAGATCTAGTGAACTCGATGCCCAAGAGAGTTAAGGCAGTGCTGGAAAATAATAGTAGCCACATAAAATATTGACACTTTGGGCGCAACTTTTCCATTTTCCCTTAGGGGTTTACTTACTTTTGTTGCTAGCGGTTTAGACATTGATAGTTGTGTGTTAAGTTATTTTGAGGGCACATCACATTTACATTGTTATACAAACTATACATTGACTACTTTACATTGTGTTCAAAGTGTCATATCTTCAGTGTTGTCCCTTGATTAGATATAATACAATATTTACAAAAATGTGAGGACTATACTCAAATTTGTGAGATACTGCACATAATAATGACCATTGAGACCAGTGTATAGCATATTCTATAGGTTTTAGTGACTAGATGTCATCACTGATGACACAGTATGAATAAATATAATTATTTTTGTGATACTTACAATAAAAGTTATATGTTCACTTAAAAGTCTGCAGTTGGGTTCTCAATATAATTTATAAGTATGAATATTTTATGAAATATGGCTCTTCCTGCAGCAGATAGACATCTTATCTGTTTACTTTATAATTATTCAACATAAAGGTTATACTAATTTCCTCAGTTTTATTCAGTGATTCCTTTTCAGACCACTGATATTCAATTTGCAGCTTTTTCTTAATTTCAGACTTTGCTCTTGTGGACTTATCCCTACCAGTAATACATGCTGGATGTGAGCTCTGTATGTTAAGAATTGTAGAGTTTACCATGTTGCTCTACAGCCTGTGTGAGTTGCCGGCTTTCAGTGCTCTTCTCCCTCTCAGCACTCTATAACCTCTACTGCGATTTCTTTTTTTTTTTTTTCAAATTCAAAGATTTATTGTGAAAAAGATAATTGGGTGCACATAGAAAAATACATTAATAAAATAAGTACTGTTTCAAGAAAAGTTAATGAGGAATGTCAATTAGTTTGAGTCATAAAATAGAGCAAATATAGTAAATGGATATAGTAAGTGTCAGGAACAGTGTTGGACTGAAGTGTCCAGGGCCAACCAATGGAATTTCATTCAGCAACTGACCCTACAGCTAGTGTACATGCCTCTTATACACTGTCTCTTTCTTTTTATCTCTTTTTCCTCTGTCTTTCTGCTTCTACCAGGGATGTATAAGCAGTTCAAAAGAAACTACAGGTCTTCCATGCTCAGGGGCCCACCGTGGTTTTCCCCTGTTCCCCGAGGGGCCAGTCTCAGCCTGGTCAGGAATATTATCTACTAACAGTTAATAGTTAAGTTTCGCAGAGAATTATTTTGCAGGAATTATTATGGGAAGGAGGGCGATGGAATAAGAGGAGAGAATGTGAAATGAAGAAATAAAAGAGTCAGCTATAGGATAGCGAGAGAAACTAGGGTTAGAGCATACATGGGAGAGCTTTATCACAGATATCATAAATTACATTGATGCTTGTTGGCTGTGTCAAGACAAGAATTTCCATGTAGCAGTACCAACAATCATGAACAATAGAAAGTACTGGTGTAACATGTGGAGGCTTCATGACGTACAAGTTTTCTCTCTGAAATCACATAATAGAGCGGAAGAGAGACAAAGAACAAAATATATTTATCTCTACCATACTAGATAGAACTTGTTTAGTGTGTTGGTCATCTCATCCTCCACTGCTATTTTTAACACTGAGAGAAGAAAGGAAGAGCATATTGAGTCATCAGAAAAAAGACTTTGACGGTTTGGTTTGGAATTCAGCAGCACCAGCAGCTAGGTGTAGGCCTTACACAAACTCCACAGCTGCAATTTGGTAAGATATTTTTATATAGACTAAG
Source organism: Phyllomedusa bahiana (assembly GCA_025379985.1). Taxonomy (NCBI): domain Eukaryota; kingdom Metazoa; phylum Chordata; class Amphibia; order Anura; family Hylidae; genus Phyllomedusa; species Phyllomedusa bahiana. The sequence continues at coordinate 46,710 of JAODAL010000929.1, forward strand.
TAGAAACTTGCATTAAGGAAGAAAATTAAGAATAATCAAATGCAAGGCAAATGAGGTCATATCCTTTAAAGTCATATGGACATATTTTAGTTTGTACTACAGCTACAACATTCAGATGATGTGTAGTTCTATTGAACAGAACATTTGTCACCAAAAAGCCCCATGGTGAGCCATACTCTACTTGTTAAACAACACATATTCCATTATTGCACCTGTAACATAAGCCCTATAATGCTGCTGTATCACAACCATCCGAAATAGGCTTTAGGATTAGTGTTGAGCGATTGCGTTGGCTATCGAGATCGAGCGATAGTCGACAGTCGGCCGCTATCGATAAGGTTTTTCGATAGTGAGCATCGGTTATGAGCGATTACCATTAAAGTCTATGGGAGAGCAACAACACCTTCATTATTATACCCAAACAAGGCTGGAGAAGCTGAAATTAACATCCACAACAGTCAAATGGATACGTGCTACATCTTAGGCAACACACTTAGGTTATAAAAGTCACAGAACCTTTCAATTCACCTGTGGTGAATATAGAATTGCTGTTTTAAGATTTACGTGGATGCTGCGTCAATGAACAAAGCTGGGTGCGCAAATGTCAAAAAACACGTATCTGTTATGTTTTCGTATAATACACGGTATTATTTGCACCTTTCAATTCACCTGTGGTGACTATAGAATTGCTGTTTTAAGATTTACGTGGATGCTGCGTCAATGAACAAAGCTGGGTGCGCAAAAGTCAAAAAACACGTATCTGTTATGTTTTCGTATAATACACGTATTATTTGCACCTTTCAATTCAACTGTGGTGACTATAGAATTGCTGTTTTAATATTTAAGTGGATGCTGCGTCAATGAACAATGCTGGGTGCGCAAAAGTCAAAAAACACGTACTGTTATGTTTTACGTATGATACACGGTATTTTTGGCAACAAACAACCTGTGCTGACTACAAGATTGCTGGATTGTAATTTAACTGCAAGGTGGATATATCAACAGTCACAGGTGTAATGGGTAAAATTAAAATGAAATGTATACTGATAATAAAAGTGGAGTTTTGCACCTAACAAAGAGACCTGCAGTTACTAGAAATGATGTTTATCCAATATAAGTTCAGGCTGCCCAATATCCAGGAAATATTTCAATAGCAAACTGTTAATAATAAAGATATTCCACTACAATGTCTACACTAAGTCTTGGTGAACTTTATCCAGTGTTCTTTATAGATAGAGCTTGTCTGTGTTCGCCCGCGGGCCCCCCCCCCCCCCGCTCCCACCGCCGTGAATTTACAGCGGTAGATGCTGCTTTAAAATTCTCTAGCTAACTACATAAAATCTTCAAATCTCTAATATAACTAAATTGGAAGGATCACAGCTAATAGTAGAGGTTTCTCTGTGCAGAAATAGACTAATTTCGCTGAGCTGTTTGGCCACAGGCAGAACGCAGGTCCTATCCCTATGAGACGCTGAGAGACACTGAGGCTGAAACAGGAAACGCTGTTCTATGTAAAACGAGGTCATGTGATTTTTCCAGCCAATCGCAACCATACACATCCCAGTCATGACGTCGCACACACATCTCACCCTGCTCTATTCTGTAATCTGATTTGCTGGCCGCCAAAATTACAGGAAGCGCCGAAAAGGCGCGATCTTAATAGATGATGCACAGATTTTAACCTTAATTATCGCATGATCTGGAAATTTCGATCACCATAAAAACCTTGCCGATTTCAACTTTGTCGATAAAAATCGCTCAACACTATTTAGGATTAATTAGGTAAATCTAGTTCAGTATTCAGAAAATCCTCTATTGTTGTTTTAGTCAATAGTACATTGTAGCTTGATTGTAGGTTACTTCCAAAAAACATGTCATTGTATTCTCAGTTAGTTAATAGGCTCAGAGGAATTTCATTGTAGCATAATTTTACTTCTTTGTGGTGCGATTAATGAGCAGACAGATTATACATGGAAAGTACCTTCAGGGGATGCTTATATGCTACATATTTTGCTTCTTGTTTACTTTTAGCTCAACTAGATTGGGGCAGAACTGCCATTGCCTTCAAGGAGCTTAAGGTAGTTGGAAACACACCTACTATCTCCTTAGGCTAGGTTCACACGGCTTAACTGCGGGGCGTAATTTCGCCCCGCAATTACGCCGTGTGGACGGGGGCGGGGCGGGAGCGGGGGAGTGAGCGAGGGGCCGGCACTCCGCCGGCCCATAGACAATCACAGCGAGCGGCGCGTATACGCCGCTAGAAAGGGACATGTCAATTATCTCCCAGCCCGGCGGCTTCGCCGGGCAGGGAGAGGAGACGTAATCCATAGTTCTCTATGAGAACTGTAAATTACCGTAATGAATGGGCCGTTTTCGGCCCGTAATTGGCGCACTTCTGCGCGTAATTACGGACCGAAATACAGCCCATTTTAAGCCGTGTGAACATGGCCTTAAACTAACTGCTTTGAATTAACACATGTCTATCCTATGTCTATAAAAAATGAAGACACTTCTAAGTACCGTGGCCAGTGCTGGATTATTTATTATTTGCTTGTTTTTTAAGTGATTGTAAATCTTGTTTTGGCTGCTAGGGCAAAAACCTGGACACAAGCTGAAACACTGCATAGATCCCTAGCAGCAAATGTTAAGTTTTCTGAACCAGAAAATTACTTAAAATGATAATTCTGTAAATCCATTACTTCAAAATGTCTTTGTAACATGTGGATTGACCAGATAGAGGTAGCCTAATCTTTTAATGAATGGTAGCGAAACATGTTCCTCTAACACAAATCTTGCAGTCTTGTTTTGAACTGTGTAAAAGCCACAGATTCCTCAAACTTTCATTTTGAATCTTATTTTTTCATATTACATGTGTGGCATCATTGTGCTGCAGTAATATGTGTGGTTGAAAACAATGCTATAGATGTCATAACTAAGTCTGAAATAAATTACAATGGCTAAGATACTCTGGATGGATTTACAATGTGTACAGTTTATGTTATGCTCTTCTTCAAAGTACGTAGGTATGGTATATACATTCTCCTATACAGTGTAATGTTTTCATATATACTAGTATAATAACTTGTACTAACCTTGTATGTATGAGGACTATCACTCATGAGTTTTCATTTTATGACCTAGAATCATGAGTTTGTGGATGAGCAGACCTATGAAGACAGCTTCATGGAAGTATCTACTATAAATAAACCGAGGAATCACAGTCCCTCTTTGTCGTCTCAGCATGAAGGCAGTAGTTTTTGCTGCTCAAGGAGAAATAAAAAGAATTTGCGTATTCCAAATGCTACTACATGTAGCCATCATGGGAGTCTTCAGGAGCTTAGTGCTATCCAGATCCAGTGTATGGAAAGAAACCCACTACCAAACAGGTATGGAAAGTTTACTTTTAACTACAATAGTTTGACTCTCATTTATAAATTAAAATGGAAATCATATACATATGTAATTATTGCATTGTATTAAGTGTCAGTGGGCCCAAGTGTTACGTTGGCTACGAAGCTGAAGGTGGCATTTAACATAATGAATGAAAGGACATTTTAGAAAATTAAATGTTGAGTTCATGAGTTATGACTCTAGGAAACCTCCCCAAAAAATTCTTGTGTGTTCTGTAAATCTAACCATAGATATGATATACGGGGGTGTGAAGAAGTATATGCCTCCCTCCTGATTTCTTAATCTTTTGGATGTGTGCACACATGTTTCAGATCACAAACAAATTTAAATATTAGACAAACATAACACAAGTAAACTCAAAATTCAGTTTTTAAATGAAGGTCTTTATTATTAAGGGAAAAAGTGATCAAAACATACAGGGCCCTGTGTGAAAAAAGTAATTGCCCCCTTCCCTCCTCTATAACATGAATTGACTCTGTTTTCTCATATCTTTGGGAAGTGGAGTTCAATTTCCATAGCCTCAACCAGGCCTGATTACTGTCACACCTGTTGTCAAGCAAAGAAGCACTTAAATAGGTCCTGCCTGACAAAGTGAAGTAAACCAAAAGATCCTCAAAAGACAGACATCATGGGGAGATCCTGTGGAGACCAATGTGGGTGCATTCCAACAAATCTGCAAGGATGAGTGAGCCAATATTCCTCCAGAGTGTTGTAAAAGACTCACTGGCAGTTATCGCAAATGCCTGATTGCAGTTGTTGCTGTTAAGCGTGTCCCAAGTAGTTATTAGATTTAGGGGGAAATTACTTTTTCACACAGGGCCTTGTAGGTTTTGATCCTGAATCCCTGTGACATACCTCCCAAAAATTGGGACTCCTTCCAACCGTCCTTGGATGACGGGACATTGTTTCTAAAACAGGAATAGCCTGCCAAAATCAGAACAGTTGGTAGGTATGTATATGCCGGCCACATATCATATCATATGATCAGGGGGGACCTTGGGACCGACAGAAAAATGGACATGGTACTTGTAAATTAGAACCGCACCAGAAGAGACAATGCATACTTCAGATCAGTGGGTGCTCCAGCAGTCAGACCGCCATTAATAGGACTCTGATGACCCATCATATGGAACTGCTCCCGTGCTGTCTCCATTTTCGTACCCCTCAGCAGAAGATATAGTTCTGCTATTACATAGTTACATAGTTAGTACGGTTGAAAGAAGACACGTGTCCATCAAGCTCAACCAAGGGTGGGTAAAATGTGGGTTAAGGGAGAGAGACAAGGACATTATGCCCAGCCTCACCACTGGTTAATTACCTTGAAACCCACAAGGCAAGAACCAATCTGCTCCAGTGGAGACCGTATCACTGACCCCAGAGCCTCCACCAGCCAGGATCCAGAATTTTACATGGCTACGTACGCATTAATATTCTTTAGTTCCAGGTAGGTATCTAAGCCTTTTTTGAAACTCTCTACAGTTCCTGCCGTGGACAGCTCCTCAGGTAGGCTATTCCACAGATTACAGTTCTACAGTGAAGAAGCTCTTCTCCTCTGGAGATTGAATCCTTTTTTCTCTAGTCGAAGGGGAAAGTCCCCTTGTCTTTTGAGGGGCTTCACTTGAAATAATTTCTCCCCATACTTTTAGTAGGGACCATTTATATATTTATATAAATTAATCATGTCCCCCGAAGCCGTCTTTTCTCAAGACTAAATAAGTTCAATTCTACTAACCACTCCTCATAACTAAGATGCTCCATTCCCCTTATAAGTTTGGTTGCTCGTCTTTGTACTCTCTCTAGCTCCATTCACATCTCTCTCAATAACTGGGGGCCCAGAACTGAACAGGGATAAATTCTAAGTGAGGACGCACCAATGCTTTGTACAGCGGTAGAATTACATCCTTGTCCCGAGAGTCCATGCCTCTTTTAATACACGCCAATATCTTACTTGCCCTAGAGGCAGCTGATTGACATTGCATGCTATTCTGTAGTCTATGATCTACAAGAACGCCCAGATCTTTCTCAACAAGCGATTCTCCAAGTTTTTCTCCCCCTAGGACATATGATGCCTGTAGATTATTTCTCCCCAGATGCAGAACCTTACATTTATCCACATTGAAACCCATTTGCCAAGTGGATGCCCAAGCACTCAGTGTGTCCAGGTCTGCTTGCAATTTATTAGCATCTTCCATAGATTGCACTACCCTGCATAGCTTGGTGTCATCTGCAAAAATCGAGACGGTGCTATCGATCCCTTCCACTATATCATTAATAAATACATTAAATAAGAGAGGACCTAATACTGAGCCCTGCGGCACACCACTCACAACCGGTGACCACTCAGAGTAGGAGTCATTTACCACCACTCTCTGGGTACGATCCAGCAGCCAGTTTTTGATCCAATTACACACTGTTATCTCTAACCCAATGGATTCTAATTTACCCAAAAAAATGCTTATGAGGGACAGTGTCAACAGTGCTATGTTAATATATGCCAGGCAGAGCGCCTTCTAGGACTCCACAGTACAAGGAGCCAGGTTGACCTAGCACCCACCGTGCAGATAACCTTGAAAATAGGTGGTAAAGGTTAGCCTCTAAAGTTTTAGTTGCCAGAGGCAGAACCAAACCACATGAGGTGACATAATTTACAAGTGGTCATTGGTTACTACATGCGGGCTTGGTTTCGCATGCTAAAGCCTTAAACCATATTTACAGACCAATGCTCCCATACCAGACCGTCTTCAGATCAGTCATTAAGTGCATGCTTCTATATTAAGGGTCATTCACATCAGAATTTTGTGCTGTGCATTTAGCATGTGTGAAAAGTAGACAGAATTTTATACATACACCTAAGTTTCTACAACATAACCATTTTATATTCAATCCCTTTTGCAATAGAAGATTTTTTTTTTTCCTGTAAGGTCTCTTCCTTGTCAATAAAGTTTTGCAGAGGGTGACCATGGATGGGTGGAGCAGGTTCCCTAACTTTCATGCATGCCCAGAACAAAAAAATGGATACATAATAGCGTGCCTACACATGCCATCTTCTTGCTCACCTCAACACTGGGCTGTCCAGTAGACATGGCTACCGTACTTGGCTTGGAGAGCAGCATGCACTGGGATAATTAATCAGAAGTGGGCTTCTGCACTATAAGGTTGCCATGGCAACTGTACCCCAGTATCTCTGCAGGCAGAAGCTCAGGTCCAAAAGGAGATGGAAAGTGTAGGTTCCCTTAAGCAGATGGAAACGTAAGTTTTCACATGATACAATGACGGTCCGGGCATGCTGGGGATTGTAGCTTTGGAGAGCCACTGCTTAGAGACTCCTGGTATAAGGAATTCACTGGCCAGTACAGGAGACAAAGGGTGTGAGAGGAATTCTAATGATACAGGAGGACCCAAGCTCTGCCAGCACACCACATCTACCCCAGGACTGCTCGGTCATTTATTATTGGTGCCATGTTGTGCAGAGAAGCAGTTCAGGGCAGACTGCACCTCCTACCTGGGACACCGGGGGTAAGTCTGCTTCCCACGGTCCCTCCTGCTCGACGCTCGCCACCAACAACGGCCGGGGCGGGAAGTACAGCTTTAAGTGGTCATACCCTCAGAACTCAATGTGTGTCGGAAGTTGTAGTAAAAACTTCAGTATAAGTAATGTCTGTCTCTTTCCTTCAGCAGGTCAAATCTAAATGCCAAAGTGGAGGAAACTATGAAATTAAACTGTGAGCCTCCATATGTTACTACAGCTGTAATAAATATCCCAACGTCGCCAGTGACTGCACCCGCGGAGGACGGTAGATCAGCGTCCCCTGAGTATCCACAACGAAACATTGTGAGAGTATCAGCACTATAAAACCTGTTCAAAAAGGAGTTTTTTTTTTTTTAAAGAGATAACTGTACACAAAAGCTGCAACCAGCTCTGACAGATAAATGAAAATTGTTCGGTGTCCCTGAGATTTCCAAGTGGCGGATTGTTTGCATAATAATAATAAAAGACATAGATATAAATAACGCAACTGGACCGTATAGCAGATCTTCCAATCCAGTAGATGTGTGACTACATACATGAGCACAATGAAAGATCGCCCAATGATTTCCTTATTTTTTTGCTTTCCTTTTCCTTCACAAATACAACATTTTTATACGGGAGAAAAAAAGAGAAAAAAAAACCCTGCAAAGGAAGTAATTTGGACTAGCAAAATTACCATTACAGCAATGGAAACATTGTGATTATGTTTTCCCTAGAGGGAACACTGAACGTTCCATAGCATAATGAGTATGAAAGAACATGCATAGCAAGTATATTTGTACTTATTGAAATTACATCAGTAATGCATGCAGCTATTCTTCAGAGCAGGGATTTGAGATGATTGAAGTTGTTTCCACCAAACATTATTTTAGAAAAAGGCCTTTCAGTGCGCTCACAACTGGATGAATAATGTTTACAATAGCAAAACAAAGACAAACAAAAGCATTTTGGGAGTAGAGCAGTATTTATGATATCATCACATGATGTCTTGTACATAAAGAGCGTTTCCCCTGTTGTTATCTTGTTTGGCAACAAGCGCAATAATTTTGTGTTTGCTACATCACAAGCCTCTATTTATTTTCTAATTCTGAGCATTGTTCAATGAAAAGTCTGTTATGACACTCAAAAACGGATATCTGTGCATACAGGTCGATTTAGCTACTTTTCTTACTTTGTGTTGGTTGAAAAGAAAATCTGAATATGAGCAGAAATAATAGCTATATTAGCTCAGCGGCGCTTTTGTGGGAAGGATTTTTTTAAGAACTCTGATTCTGGAACATGCATGAAAATTGATGTTGGTCCGGAATGCTTGTAATGTTACACTTATTATTTTGAAGTGTTGGTGGTGTCGGTTTCTATGTTTAACATTAATACCCTGTAATTCATATTGTACGTGAAAGACAACTTCACTTATTACCCCCTATAAACAAAAGTTGTATTAAAACCAGGAACTCAAATTAAGGATGCCAGTACTTAAATTGCCCCTTGTCTGTAAGCCATTGCAAATCTTAGTTAACCTGCTGCTGCAAAATTCCTGGTTTGTGAAATTAAACTACCCTAAAGCTGAAAATCCACTGGTAGTCATAATAATATGAGTCATAAATTTAATTATATGTATTGTGTGGGAATGTACTGATTCCAACTAACTATTTATGTAAATTCCATGACATTGTATAATAGCATAGTACTGAGGAAAAATGCCTATCCAGAAAGTTTTATAGCAAAATATTATTTTTCACTTCAATAATTTCTCTCTGTATATCTAACTGTGTAAAAATAAGTGTCATTGACTGACACCTATAACATCTTATTTGTCACACCTTCTCTGTTCTGCGTTATGTTAATCTTTGTATTGTTATAATTCTGCAAGCAGAAACTCAAATTGTTTATAGTGTGTGGTTTACTATTCACAAACAAGCAAAATATTAACAAGCCAAAACAGTCACTGTTTGACAAGCTTCACGGATTCAACATGAGACAAAACTTCTGCAGTGAGAGTTGCTACAAGTCTTATACATTTATATCTTACCCCCATAACAAATGACTGCTTTGCTGATTAATTATTAAAATGATGGCTCTTTCTTTGCTTATACCTTACTGGTCACTCTATAAAAACATATTTGGCCTCATTTATTTAAAAAAAAAAAACTTAGATCTCTTTTATATATATAATTTGGTTAGCACTCAAAATGCTTTGTAAGAAAACAAAAAATATCATTGAGTTCAAGTGTTTTTTTTATTATTATTTTTTTTTTCTTAGTATATTTTGTTTTTTTACAAATGTAACATACGCTTTTTTCTGGTCCAGTAGAAAAAATGGGGAAAAATACTGGAGAAATGTATTTATCCAAAAATGCTGCATTTTTTAAAAAATGCCACAAACTCCTAAAGCTCCATCAAATCATCACAAACAAAAACACTGTATCTGTAGAGTTTTCCGTAATTTGTCGTTGAGTTTGTTCAAAAAATGGCATCAAAAATGCCAATGAAAACACCATGAAAATTGCCACGAAATACTGTGTTGTGTAAATCTTGCCTGGCAGAAAATCTTTGTTACCTTCTGCAATCAACCAGAGCTTTGCTTTTAGTTCTTATACTGCCCTGGAAAAATTAAAGCTACCCAATGATTGGTTGCTTTGAGCTGGAAGGCCAGATTAGATAGTATTAATAAATGAGTCCTCCCAGATAAAAGTCTATTCATAGAATCTAAGTTTCACTTCATCTGTATCATAATATTTCTTATAACTAGCCTCGGGGCTTAGTAGTCGGAAGACATATTGGCCTCATTTATCAAAACTGTCCTTTGGGGAAAAAATGGCCTTGTTGCCTATAGCAACAAATTACAACACAGCTTACATTTTTTTTCTCTAATTGCTTGTTATGAGCAAGACCAATTTTCTTATTGGACAGTTTTGATAAATGATGTCCATAGGAACAACAGATTGCCTAAGAATATATTTGATCATTAGTATCTGACCCCCTTAATTACCCCCAACATGCTACTGTACAATTATGTAACTATTACTGAGACTGACAATTCCCTAAATTTTTTATGTCATTATATTACAGAAACAGAAACTGAAGATGGTAAATTTGGCTAAACATATATAGAAATGGAGATTTCTAATATTCTTTAAACTAATACTATTGGGTTATTTTATAAAGAATTCATTGTGTTATAGACTCATCAATTTTTTAACATTGAAGATGTTCTATAGTTGTAAAAGGTTCATGTTGCAGTCGTTTAACCTCTTCATACTTGTGAGGATATACAGTACAGTTGCAAATGACATCTTTTTCAAGTAGGCTGTGTGGGTGTCAATATTAGTTCCTTTGCAACTAGACCAAGTGCTCAGTAAAAAGTCGTCAGAAGACTGACAAGAAGCCGCTTACTAATTTTAGGCAGTATGTGCCCTGGATTGACTGCATATGTGAAGTAGTTTAAAAGGCCAAGATGTCCAATCCAAAACATGAAAATACATCATGTGATACATTTAACAAATACAAACATGATACACAATATAATACTAATAAATGCATATGATACAGACATTTCAATAATGGAGAATTAAATCTGTGTGCTTATTTAAAACATAAGGAACAGATAAAAGTAAAAGGTAAAAGTGTGAAAAAATGAATGTACCATTTAAGTCGCCAATTAACTTTTCCAAAATATTTCAACAAATTAATATATGGTTCATTTTTATATAATTTTTTTTCAGCTACACTTTAAGCACCCATTGATTGGTTTAGAACAGAGAGGTTTGGGGCTCATTCTCGAGATAGGTCTGGGTCCTGTACCCATTTGACATTAACGGCATATCCTAGCAATTTGCCTTCAATTTCTGAAGGGGATTACCCCTTTAAAAATGTTGTGGCTGGCTGTGCTCAATCAAGGTGCAATTGTATCACAGTGCCTTGGGCTCTAAAGCATCATTTTTAATTAATCAAGATGAAAAAACAAAATATACATTAACACATAGTTTCAAAATAATTACGCAAAGATCTTAGATGGCAAGAGGGGATTTCATATATGATCACAATCACCTCAAATACACCTTAATCCAAAGAGGAATTGAAGATCAGAAAAACAAAAAAAATATATCTCAGAAGTCCATTAACATCCCCAAAAAGAGTTATTATCCTAAAATACGAGTATGAACTTGGCGCAAAGGTTTATGTAGGGGCTCCATTGTGAGCCTTGTTATCATTACTTCTTATCTACTAGTGGTGAAGTATATTTTATCAGAACCACAACTGAGGTATGAACACAGTTTGTTACTTTTCCTACAATATTATCCCCTTTTAATCTTCTAATGAATCCATAACTTTTGGTGGAAATGTGTTGGATTTAAAAAATCTTTTTGGGGATGTTTTGGGAACTTTAGGGTATGTTGTTACTTTTTCTTCTCTTTAGTTCCTCTTTTGGATTAAGGTGTATTCAAGGTAGTTGTGATTATCTATGATCCAGGAAAAACAGAAAATTACTTCAGCATCCTTATAAAATCTATTCGTATTTATTCAGTCATTCCATATATTAAAAAGTCGGTAGAAGACTGACAAGAAGGCGTTTACTCATTTCAGGCAGTAAGTGTCCTTAATCATAGCATGAGTTACTGCATATGTGAAGTAGTTTAAAAAGACAAGATGTCCAATCCAAAACCTGTAAATACATCATGTCACGTATTCAACAAATACATACATTATACACAATATAATACTAAGAAATGCATCTGATACAGGCATTTCTCTAAGGGAGCAGTAAATCTGTGTGCTTATTTAAAACATAAGGAACATATGGTGACAATTCCTCATTAATATTTCAAGACATCAAAATGGCTTGATTTACCCGGTAGGGAGGGTGGCCAGGTATGCAAGCTTCGCAATCAATATGCAAAACATATTGGATTTTCCTTTTGAAAACATATGCTCCTTATGATTTGAATAAGTCCACATGTTTACTACTTCATTATTGAAACATCTGTATCATTTAATAGTATTGTGTTGTGTATAATATTTGTATTTATGAAATATTTTCATGTTTTGGATTGGAAAGATTTCCTTTTAAACTACTTTACACATGCAGTGAATCATGCTATGATGAGGGGAAAAACTGTCTGAAATGAGTATGCGGCTAATTGTCTGCTGCCAAATTTTTATATATATGGAATTTACTGAATCAATATGAAAAGATTTTATGAGGATGCTGGATTAATCTTCAGTTTTTCCTGAAATATGTTCTTTGGTGCTTCCAGCTCTCTGTGCACCTCAATATTGGGTGAGTTAGTTATCTGGTTTTTGATTATCTATGATCTTTGTTCACCTAAGATCACTGATTAAAGGGGTTGTCTCACTACAAGGATTGCTTTTTTTGTTAAAGAACTTACAAAAAAAAGTCACTTTGCAATAGATGTACATTAGTAGTATCCTACCTATTCCTAAATATCCCCTCTTGTATGGGCTGCATCATATCCTCAGGTCACTATAGCTACAGACCTGTTTGATCTCTCCTGATAGGCTGTCAGCACTGGCTATAGCATTGGACCTGGCTTCTACTGCAGTCTAGTAGAAGCCAGTAAACACGCCCCTGAATTCAAAATGAAACCAAGAAAACATGACTGAGGTAAGATGAATCAATGTAGTGAGACAACCCCTTTAACCCCTTAACGACCTTGGGCGTATGAGTACGTCCCAGGGCTGCTAAGGGGCTTTGCAGGGGGATCGCGCCGCGACCCCCCCGCACACAGCCGCCGGGTGTTAGCGGCAAATCGGCGCTAACACCCGGCAGTAACAGCGCCGGCGGGTGGCTCCACCCACTGGCGCTGTTTTACCCATCAGACACTGCGCCAAAGATGGCCACGGCGTCTGAATGAACGGCGATCGGTGCCGCGCACCGATCGGTACGGTCATCGGCATAGCTGCGCCGATCCGACGACCGGGCATGGTGTTGGGGAGCCTTGTGAAGGCTCCCGTCACTTACCCTGGCCGGTTTGCTCCACTTCCGTCCGCAGACAGGAAGTGGGGAAACCGCCATCTTTGTACACCCTAATGCATTGCATAGGCAATGCATTAGGTTGTATTAACAGTCGTGCCACCTAGTGGTCAAGTACCATAGGTGGCCTCAATGTTACAGTAAAAAAAATAAATAAATAAAGTTTTAAAGTACAAAAAAAAAGTATTAAATGTTCAAATCACCCCCTTCCCCATTTTACAAATAAAATCATTAAAATAATAAAAAAGTTACAATCATCGCGTCCGAAAAAGTCTGATCTATAAAAATATAACATCATTTATCCCGTACACTGAACACCGTAGAAGAAAAAAAATTCCAAACGCCAAAATTGCGTTTTTTGGTCATTTTACGTCACTCAAAAAATGGAATAAAAATGATCAAAAAAGTCGCATACATTCCAAAAAGCGATAAAAAGTACACTTCAGCCCACAAAAAATGCCCCCCTCACTGACTTCTGTAGGTGTTAGTACAAAAAAGTTATTGATCGCACAAAAAGACACCGCAAATTTCAAAAATAGAAAATGTTTGGAAATTTTTTACGGTACCCTACATGTTTGGTATTGCTGGATGCGTAACAACCTGCAGAATACAGATAACACATATTTACCGAAGATTGAATGCCGTAAAAGCAAAACCCCTGCAAACATGGCGCAAATAAATTTTTCACAATTTGTCCCACTTTGAATTTTTTTGCGGTTTCCCAGTATATTCTATAGTATAGTGAATAACACCATTAGAAAGTACATCTTGTCCCGCAAAATAAAAGCCCTCATGTGTCTATGTAGGTGGAAAAATAAAAAAGTTATGGCTTTCAGAAGGCGAGGAGGGAAAACGAACATGTCACCAAAAAAAAACGCCTGGTCCTTAAGGGGTTAATTATTTTAGACCTATAGGTTGATGTTTATTTTGTTGTTTTTTGTTTTTTTTTTATCTTGATTGATTAAAAGTTTTGTTTTAGAGACTTGCGGTACTGCGACACCATTGGTTTCCTATGTGGTCTCTGCCTATTTATTATCTGATTACTCTTACTGATATATAGATAAATATACAGCAGGAAAAAGTTAGCAAATTTTATCAAACATATATAATGTATTCTATTAATTTATTCTGATTTATTTTCTAAGCTTAGTTGTAAGATAGTGCCACCATTTTAGCTTCCTAACCCTTTTTTACACATTGGAAATAATGTTTAATTGTGATGTGTGATATCAAAAACTGTAAGATTCTTAGAAATGCTATAGTACAGGGGTAATTAAACTCCAATCCTCATGCCCCACCAACAGGTCATGTTTTCAGGATATCCCACAGAATGCACTGACCATAATTAAATCACCTGTACAGCATAATTAAATCACTTGTACACTGCTAAGGAAAGCCAGGAAACCTGGTGGTTGGGGCATGAGGACTGGAGTTTGGGAACCCCTGCTATAGTAAATTGCTTTCTTATGAGAACAACTCTGTGTCATTTCACAGACAGATATCTAAGACAATTCTAATTTTAAAAACTTGACCAAACAGCATGTTATACACTCACCGGCCACTTTATTAGGTACACCTGTCCAACTGCTCGTTAACACTTAATTTCTAATCAGCCAATCACATGGCGGCAACTCAGTGCATTTAGGCATGTAGACATGGTCAAGACAATCTCCTGCAGTTCAAACCGAGCATCAGTATGGGGAAGAAAGGTGATTTGAGTGCCTTTGAACGGGGCATGGTTGTTGGTGCCAGAAGGGCTGGTCTGAGTATTTCAGAAACTGCTGATCTCCTGGGATTTCCACGCACAACCATCTCTAGGTTTACAGAGAAATGGTCCGAAAAAGAAAAAACATCCAGTGAGGGGGCAGTCCTGTGGGCGGAAATGCCTTGTTGATGCCAGAGGTCAAAGGAGAATGGGCAGGGCTGGTTCGAGCTGATAGAAAAGGCAACCAGTGACTCAAATAGCCACCCGTTACAAACCCCGTGCCTTTTTTCCTTTCATTAAGAAAAAAACTAGGTAAAATTTGCAATATCAAAATTACAGTAGAATTTTTTTTGAAAACTTGCTTGTTAAAATAGTCCAATTTTGTTTCCAATTTTCAATTGGAAATAAGAATTTGGGTATACAAATGAAGCATGGATATACGGGGTTCTAAAACATTCAGGCCCCTGGTTTGGTTTTCAGGTGAATATCATGGCACTCCTTTCCCCTTTGGTACCAAATTAACCCTTGCACCCCTTTTGGAAACACCCAAAAAGTTTGGGGAGGGCAGTTCCCTTTGAAAGGCAAAAAAGGTTTTCCAAACCCCATACTAAGAAAATTTTCCTAATTTAAAAATTGGCCAAAAGTGTTATTTTGGAATTTTTTTATCTATGCCAATGTAGGGGTGTCATTAGGCTTACATTTATGTGCAAATAGACCCTCTGTTCTTAATTTGGCTAAAATAAATATTTCAATTTATTAAAAAGTTATCTCATGAAGTGAACCCATTTCCATGTGTTCTATTAGGGTATATGGAATATGGAAATCATAAAGAAGGGCCCCTCTCTACGAGCCAAAAAGGGAAGTTGCACAGTAGAAATTTCTCTTATTCTGGCAGACTCAAGTGGTCCGTGTATTAGAAGGGCAGTTATTTATCTGAATGACTCTCATGTTTGCCTTTTTGTCTGTGACTTTCCACAGAAAAATCAGTTTTCTGGAGGTCTCAGACATTCATTCTGAAAGGGGTTGTCTGTAATGAGGCAACCTCATTAAGGTTTGCTGATTCTACTTGCATTAACAGATTATGTATATTAGGTCATAATATATTTTCTATGTATATTAAGCTAATTGGTTTACCTTCTTGTTCATGAAGAGTTTCATGACAATCCTTTGAGATAAAATAAAATGCTGGAATAAGTAATATAATAAAATGTTACATTTTAATGTAACATGTTTTGGGGTAATCATTGTCTCAGTAATTAGTTATCTACAATTCAAAATGTAAATTTAGCTTAAATATGCATCTCATGTTACTCCTCATGGATTATAAATTAGTTATGTTTACAGAATTTGATCAGCTGTGCAGAAATGACTATGATAGGAATTGTAGAGAGGAAAAAAGGAATCTCATATTCCAGCGATAGAGGAGGATAGTCACCTTTTTTGTTTTACTTTGCAGCAAACAACAGTTATGAAACAAAACAATGTTTCTCTAACTTAGTTGGACATTTTAACTTTATGGAACGTACTTCAAACAAACTAAAGGGAACTATTTTAATTAATAGCAAATATTTTTGCATATCAAGTGAAGGAAACAAATGTTGAGATCAGTCACTGGTGAGGGAAAATAGTGGAATCACTTTGTAATTGACTCTCTAAAGCAAATACATGCACTTATCTAAATATGTAAATTAGCCTGCAGGTAAGTGGATGTGCTTACAGATTTTAGAAAACTGTTAAATCCACCAAACTTAGAATTATTGAAAGAAAACATGGCCCAATTCAATTGAGTTGTCAATTGAAACAATGGAAAGAATTATAAAACTTTTTTCAGGATGGAATATTAACAAAAGATGTTGGTTGTTTCCATTCAGCTGTGTAAAATAAGGTTACAAAAGGAAAGGGACAAGTACAATATTAAAGCATCAGAATAGGAAAACAAAAAGAAATATGTCTTGAAAATAGAAAATGCACAACTAAGCAAATGAAGAACAAATCTGCAGAAACAGGAGTCAATATTTGTGAGAAAACTGTAAGAAATTGGCTAACTGATATGTGATTTACAGATAGTAAAGCCAAACCAAATCTCAGCATTCACAGCTAAAGAGAAGTAAAAAAAAGGTTACAGTGGAATACACAGAAACAGTTTTAAGCATGGAGTATTGGATGAAAGTGATATTCAAAGATGAATCGCATTGACCAAGGAGTTACCGCTGGAACTTTTGTCTGGAGTTGTTCTTGTGAAACCTATAATTATGACTGCCTGAAGAGAACTTTCAAATTTCCCCACCCATTTATGATGCATGGTTGAATGGCAAATAAACAAGCAGGTGAAATAGCAATCATTACCTCAACAGTCCATGAATAGGTTTATATTGAATTTTTGTCATTTTTCTCCCTAATTAATACTAATTAGATTTATTGATAATAAAGTCAAAACCTAAGATGAGAATTCATCTTGTCTCAGAGCAAAGTGTTTTCAACAGGAAAGGCTCAATAACATCTACAAACAGCCCAGAACTCAATAAGATTTAAAATTTATGGTGTAAATTTTAAAAATTTGTCTGTGACACAACACCATCCTGCAAATGTGATCTGTCAATTGCTCATTGAGAAAACTGGAACCAGCCTGATCTAAAATATTATTTACCAATAGTGATGTTCATGCCTCAAAAAATAAGGAAGTCATAAAATCTAAAGTAATTGCAACAAAGTACAAATTAGGTAATTTATTGATGATTTCAATATTCAATAACTAAAATGAAATAAAATTGACTTTCATATGTTTGAAGTATGTTTCATAAAGCCAGAATGTTTAGGTATTAAACATGAGGCCAGATTTCTCAACACTGCCTAATACTTAGGGTGACATGTATGAACGGGGCTGCACCAGAAGTCTGGCATATTTTCAGTCAGTCATCAGGTGCAGCCCCATTCGCTTCACTGAAATGCCTCTTGAACCATTATCAGGTGCTTTACAGAGCCCACGCCTGATTTCGGGGGGCGTGCAGGAGGCGGGGCGCACTAGAACCATACAAAGCTATAGATTATAGCTTCGCTACGGCAATTCTAGGATCATTAATGCTGGAACAGGTATACCACTTTCAAAGCTGTAGAGCGGGTTCATAAATCAGGCACATTCTAATCTATTTTAATGCGCATGAAATTTGGCGTTTAAATGCCAAATTTCATACATGTGGCCATTAGTGTACTCTTAGACTAGACAGTCTTAAAATGTGCCACTTTTATCATAGGTCCCAAGAGCAGATCTTTTAAACAAAAAGGTTTTGTAACTCATATTTTGTTTTGTGTGTGTGTATTTATACTTTAAATAAGTTTTGCTCAACCAACTACCACAAGCAACATCCACCCAAACAAGCATCTGACAAACATAGGAGTTCAGGGCCTGCTGAAGACAGTGGCCAAAGTCAGGCTTTCGCAGGCATCTTGTGCTTTCTCTCTGGCTTAGAGTTTCAAATCCAGAGGCAGGTCTCTCCTTCCAGTAGGGTCGTGTAATCCTCTCTGACAAGTGGTGACCTTATCACACCTCCTCCCTCCTGAGTCATCATCATCATTCTGTGTGAGCAGTGGAAGAGCATGGATGTAACAGCTCTGCAGACCTCCTGCAGTGGTCAGTTCTCATGCCTGGAGAGCTGTCACCTACCTCCCAGGCTCCACAAGCAGTCCTTGTAACCAGAACACCTGCATTGGTGTAAACAGTTATAAATACAGCCTGAAATGATTAAACAAATGTGAGAAATGCAAACTACAAGCATAGTGTATAATGGTGTGTTATATGGATGTGTTATATCTGGCAGTGAAAGAGATTCGGTAATTGCCCAGATCCTTCACATAGAGCTATCACTGTGAGAGGAGCAGAGAGAAGCTCAGGCAGCCCCACACAGCTCAGCGTGGAGTGAGAGAAAGACAATGAGAATTAGACAGCCAGCACCTAGCAGAGCTCAGGCAACCAGTTTCACACAGTTTAGAGGGGAGTGAGCACAGAAAGAGCAGGACAGCCCTATCACATCGCAGAGGGCGTGTTCCCAGACCAGGGGGTTGAACTAAATGCAGAAAGCCAATCACAGAAAAGGGGGCGTGACCCAACCCCAGGCTGCAGTTTTAGGTGTAGAACACACAGATTAGCTAATAGCTGCTATACTAAGATTAGCTAATAGCTGCTATATTAAATGACTTAGGTATTACAAACCAATTACAAAAGTGCTTATTTTTACTGTCCCCATCATTACAGATTTGAGGTTTGTAGCGAGAAAACTCCTTTATTTTTAGCGAAAATTAGAAAATGTGGCAGTCTTATATGGCATCCAAATGGTTATATATAGGTGGATTTTTAAATATATAGTCCTACCACTAATTACCCGGCATAGGAGATCTGCAACTCCATTGTTTCATACTTTGTGACACCATAGAGTAATATTAGACATATATTTATTGTATCAAAATAGCAGCAAATTTACTAAGCAAAGTTACAAGATTACTTGCGTTTAATCGTAAATAGATGTATGGTCGGACAGTCCATGAGAACGAACTTAACGACAGTCCAATGATGAAATATTCGTCCAATGATGAACTATTCGTCCAATGATGAACTATTCGCCTGCGCGGACTGCCCGCCTATCCATCTATGTGCTCAGAAGCGAACGCTGTGCTATGCGGAAGCACGAATAGTTCAACATTGGACTGTCGTTAAGTTCGTTCTCATGGACTGTCCAACCATACATCTATTTACGATTAAACGCAAGTAATCTTGTAACTTTGCTTAGTAAATTTGCTGCTATTTTGATACAATAAATATATGTCTAATATTACCCTATGGAGTCACAAAGTCTTATATGGCAGTCCTGTAGTGACATTAAATAATTATTGCTAAGTTTCCCCACAGATTACAACTTATTGGGGAGACACTTTGTATTCATCTTGTTCTCAATAGACTTTTCTAACAAGTGGGGATTGTCCAAAGTGGAGAACCCTTTTAATAGTAAGGCAACTATTGTTTTTATAAGCTTGGTTAGTCTGATACATATTTGACTCATTTATTAAAACTGCCCTTTTGCCCAAAACTACCAATCACAGTGCAGCATTAATGTTTTCAGAGCAGTCAAAAAAATTAAAATGAGCTCTGATTAGTTGCTCAGGGCAACATTTTAACTGTTCTATGATTTTCATAAAAAGGCCAATTAATGCATGTACATTTGACTGTGATTCTACAATTATTATATTTTGCTTATTTTTTGTAGTTTCTAAAACGGACCAAAAATTATGAGGCTACGTGCTAATGTTATACAGTGTTATCATGTAACTGCTGCATGAGATTCTGTAATCCTCTCACTGCAAGCAACTATTAAGCATTGGGAGTATCTTAGAAGTATGATCTGCTAATACAAGCTGTTAAACGACAAATGGGGCATAATAAGGTGCATTCCAAAGATTTAAGAAGAAATTCTATAAAACGATAATACAAATAACTGAATTAACTTTTCAGCATGAGCAATATACAATGTTTTATAAAAATTTAAAGTGAATCATTACCATCATATTATTCTAAAGAGTGAATTTTTTGTAGGGGGATCTTGCAAAGAAAATTGGTACAGGCGAGACCTTTCAACTTGGCTTTGCTCCACCACACAAAAAAATCAAGGGCTCAGTAATCCCTACAATAGTTATTTTATATATAACAAGATATTATTTTAAATGCTTTCCAAATGTTATGTTAATTATTATGTAAGTTTTCCATTGTGTATCTATTTTATAATACACATTGTTTAGCTATACCTTTTATGTTATCTTTTTTAGTGTTTCATTATAGTCTGACTTGTTTTATTTTGGAAGCAAACAAATGAAAATTAGAAATCTGTATATTAGTGATAAGTACAGTACAATTAAAATTGGAGGGTATCTCTAAATCATATGTATTTTTCAAGAAAAAAGAGTCACTACTTCTTATAATAATATTTTGATAACAGAAATTTGTGTTTAGGGGGTTGTCTCATTTTTGGGTGTTTCCGTGTTTCATTAGTGAATGACAGATGACTACATTAACAAAATGTAAACTCTATGTATTTTCTTCTGTGTTTCATCTGCAGCAACAAAGCTTATTGTTTTGTGAGTTTTTCCTTCGTTATTAAAATGTGGAAAGTGAGCATAATGCTGACTGAATAGACATTGAAGAACCTATAAATAAAACATGCATGTACAAAAGGGACAAAAAGCTTCTGCCGCTGAATACTGTACATTCAACGTTATTGCTTAACATTTGTATCATTTTAAAGAAAATGAATGTTTCAATTGTCAAAGAGAAATTTATGATTAAAGTTTTACCCGGAGAATAATTTTACAATAAAAAAAGTTAAGAACATGTTGCTTGTTTGTATTATAAAATTGCTAGAGAAGTGCACACTTGTGAATGAAGACATAATATTGTATTTAATAACAATAATAATGTGCATGTAGTATGTGTTGATGAGTAGTTTCATTTATATTGTATAAAAAAGCTATAAACATAGATGAAATAAGATAATGGGGTCTAAAGTGAAATATCTTTCACATCACTTTGTCCCTAAAAGAAATATACTTTATTTTCTGTTTATTATTATGCATCATTTTAATTAGTGATGAGATTCATAATTCTCATTTTCCAGAAGTAAGAGAACTAAATGAAAATATTCAGTGTATGACACATTCTAACAGCTAACAAACAGTGATAACATGAACTTCTCAGAAGAAGGCCAAAGTGAAAAAATATTGGAAAAAGCAAGGTGAAGTATTCTGCTATATCGCATCAATCATGACCTTGTTATTGCTCTGTAAAGCAGTCAGAAGATAAAATAATGTGGTCTGTATATAGAATCATCACAATAAGAGAATATTCTTCCAGATTTCTTTTTCTTCTTAGCAAACACACCATTCACAGATATCACACAAAACAATGTTTGGGTAAAAACTGAACACCTAGCTTAATGAAACCTTGCCTTGTGAAAAGAAAAATAATTGAACTAATGGCATATGTTATTAATTTTCAAATGAAGAAAACATGATGTAGTCAATCATTATTGAGCAAATATTATGGAATCATCAGTATTAAAAACCCTATTTAGCACTTAGTTGCTCCTCCTCAGGCTTTGGCCTGAAATCTTTGATGGATGGACTTCACTAATAAACAATATTCTGCATCAAGCTGATTTCAACTTTTCCAAAGAGTGGTTGACATATCAGGTTTCAAGGATGGAGTCTTGTCAAGGACCGATTGCTTTTAATTGCCACCATAATTTTCAGTAGATACAGATATGGACTGTTTGTGGGTCATATTATTAAAGGGGTTGTCTCACTACATTGATTCATCTTACCTCTGTCCTGCTTTCTTGGTTTCATTTTGAATTCAGGGGCGTGTTTACTGGCTTCTACTAGACTGCAGTAGAAGCCAGGTCTGTAGCTATAGCAACCAGTGCTGGAAGTCTATCAGGAGAGATCAAACAGGTCTGTAGCTATAGCGACTAGAGATGGGCGAATTGATTCTAACGAAGTGGAATTCGTTTAGAATTTCAGGAAAACTTCGGTTCGGAATGAAGTCGAACTTTGGGGTACTTCGTGTGAATGAAGTGTGCTTTTGATTGTTAAAATGGCTGCGAGCACATGGCGTTACATTGAGCAAAGAACATAGGGAGGAAGAAGGGCATAGCCTGCATGACATGTGCAGAGATGAAGCCAATCAGAGACCGGCGGGATTCTGTGACGTCACCCCACTATATAAGTCCGGGCGCGACGCTGGGAGCTCATGCCGCTCTCACTGTACTGATTAGGGAAGTTGCTGCCGCGGCTGCTTGTGATAGCTGATACTAAATAACTCATTTTTATACAGTGATTTTTGTGGGGTGTCTCAACTTGTCTCAGAGACTGTTCTCTTAACGTTCTATTTTTGATTTTGTGGGGTATTGGAACTGAAGTCCAGTGTGCGTCCACTGCAGCTGCATATACATTTTAATGATATCTGCTCACAGCACATTGAATATCCAAGGGTGATCTAAGCCTGTTCCTGTTGTATTCATTTAAAGACACAGCGTTTTTACACTACAAATACCACTTCATTTTTGTCTGCTTAATTCTTTTGTGCAATTTACATCCAGGGGTTAATTAAGCGTTGTTCTGCTGCTGTGGTGACTAAAAGAAAACATTTATTTCACCGCCAAAAAAATACATTTTTCCTGTAGCATAATTCATAAGCGAAGGTTAATTACAAGTTTTCCTCTTGTTGTGTAGCGTAAAATACACGCCATTGTAACACGCTACAAAGCTCTTAGTTTTTGGTTGCTCAATTCTTTGCGCAATTTACATCCAGGGGTTAATTAAGCGTTGTTCTGCTGTTGTGGTGACTAAAATAAACCGTCTTTTTCACCGCCAAAAAATACATTTTTCCTGTAGCATAATTCACAAGCGAAGGTTAATTACAAGTTTTCCTCTTGTTGTGTAGCGTAAAAAACACGCCATTGTAACATGCTACAAAGCTCGTAGTTTTTGGTTGCTCAATTCTTTTGCGCAATTTACATCCAGGGGTTAATTAAGCGTTGTTCTGCTGTTGTGGTGACTAAAATAAACCGTCTTTTTCACCACCAAAAAATAAATTTTTCCTGTAGCATAATTCACAAGTGAAGGTTAATTACAAGTTTTCCTCTTGTTGTGTAGCGTAAAATACACGCCATTGTAACACGCTACAAAGCTGGTAGTTTTTGGTTGCTCAATTCTTTTGCGCAATTTACATCCAGGGGTTAATTAAGCGTTGTTCTGCTGTTGTGGTGACTAAAATAAACCGTCTTTTTCACCAACAAAAAATAAATTTTTCCTGTAGCCTAATTCACAAGCGATGGTTAATTACAAGTTTTCCTCTTGTTGTGTAGCGTAAAAAACACGCCATTGTAACACGTTACAAAACTCGTAGTTTTTGGTTGCTTAATTCTTTTGCGCAATTTACATCCAAGGGTTAACTAAGTATTTTTCTGCAGTTGTACTCAGTAAAAGAAACTTTGATTTTCACCGCCACAGAAGAAATTCTGTAGCATAATTCATATCCGAAGGTTAATTAAGCCTGTTTGTGCTTTTATATTCAGTAAAATACACAGAGTTTTTAAACGGCACATACAAGTAAATTTTTCCTGCCCAGTTGTGGAGCACAATTTATATACAAGAGTTACCCAAGCTTCTTAGTGGGTTCATTTGGAGTCAAATACAGGGTGTGTATTTATCATATACAGATATCTTCATCAAACAGTGTCTGTACATTTTAGAACAAACAGTATGTCAGACAGAGAGAGGGCAGGCTCTTCACCTGCGAGTGGCAGTGGCACAAACATTCCTGGAGTATGCCCAGGTCGCAGCACAGCAAGAGGACGTCGCAGCAGGGGTCACTCGGTGAGGCCACAACTGCCGCTGTCATCTAGCGGCCGTGTGCTGACTAGCAACCCAAGGGTTCTTGATTGATTGACTCGGTCATCCACGTCCTCCCAGATGACATCTGACAACCCCAGCCAAGAGTCGGTGGGAACATCAGACACAACCCTTAGTTGGCATGGCCCGGGAGCGGGTCAGCGGCCCTCACCTGTCCTCAACCCGCCTCTGTCCCATCCATTCAGCCAGAGATCTACTATGTGGTCTGGGCTCAGCACCACTATATAGCGAGGATGAACAATTTGAAGAGGGCAGTCAGCAGCTACTTGGCAGCGAAGAAATGGGGCCAATATCCCCTGCTTCTTGCTGTAGGCAGCAAAGTATAGATGTTGAGAGTGGCATGGGAGGTCATGTTGTGAGGGGTCAGCCTCTGCATACCAAGACCGGAGATGAGGACAGAAGTGACGATGAAACACAAATAGATGATGATGTAGCCGACTGCACTTCGGTGCCGGGTGAGGCAAGGGCTTCATCATCGTCAGGAGATGAGGGCGTCAGCTTGCGTGTCAGGCAGCGGCGCAGCCAGCAAGTGGGTTGTGTGGCCGTGAGTCAGCAGGGTAGCAGCAGTGTGAGGTCGGGAGCCAAGCGGCCACGGGGTAAAAAACCCGCTTCGCAGGTCCAAGAAAGTGGCAGCACAGGGGCTCAGCGAGGCAGCGGTGGTAGTAGTCACTCAGTGCGGAGCGTTGGCGGTAAAATCCGATACTCGGCGGTGTGGCAGTTCTTTGCTAAGACACCGGAGGAGCCGAATATGGGTATATGTAGAATCTGTGGGCAGAAAGTGAAGCGTGGCCAGGGAGCTAACGTTGGCACCACGGCCCTGCGTCAACACATGCAGCGTCACCATCCGGTGGCCTGGGAGAAACGTGGCTCAGATGTGGTGGTCCATCCTGCCGCCGCAGCAGCAGCACCCAGTGGCACGCATGCCATTGCAGCCAGTCAAGGCTCCACCACCTCTGCAGAAGGGAGCTGTTTCTCTTTGACATCATCTCCCGGTCCAGATGCTACTGCTCCTCGCTACTCATGGCGCCAGCAGTCGTTCAGCGAGGCGATTGCAAAGAGACAACAGTATGCGTCCAACCATCCTAAGGTGCAGCAGCTGACCGTGCTCCTGTCCAAGTTGTTGGTACTGCAGTCCCTCCCTTTCCAAATGGTGTACTCTGTACCGTTCAGAGAACTAATGGCTTGTGCCGAGCCGAGATGGAGAGTTCCAAGCCGTAATTTATTTTCCAAAAAGGCAGTACCAGCACTTCATAAATATGTAAACCAGAAGGTGGGCCAACCCTTGAGCTTATCGGTTTGTTCCAAGGTGCACGGCAGCGAGGACGTCTGGAGCTGTAACTACGGTCAGGGCCAGTACATGACCTTTACGGCCCACTGGGTGAATGTGCTTCCTGCCCAGGCACACCAACAACTTGGACAGGAGATGGCGCTTTCTCCTCCACGTTGTCAAACTGCGGCTCCTGCGCCAATGTCCGCCTCCTCCTCCTCCACCACCACCACCATCTCAGCCTCCCACCGTACTGCTCCATCATACCACATGTGTAGGGCACAGCGGTGTCACGCAGTTCTACACCTGGCTTGCCTCGGCGAACGAAGTCACACAGGGGTGGAACTGCTCCACGTCATGCAGCAAGAAATCGATTTGTGGCTTTCTCCGCGCCAACTGTAAATCGGAACCATGGTGACGGACAATGGGAGGAACATGGTGTCTGCGCTGCACCGAGGAGGGATGGTCCATGCGCCCTGTATGGTGCATGTGTTCAATCTGGTTGTGAAAAGGTTCCTGAAGTCTTCCACCGATCTTCAGAAGATTCTGAAAATGGCCAGGAAACCGTGCATGCACTACATCCATTCCTACACAGCCAGGAACACCCTCCTCGAGTTGCAGCGGCAGAATGGCCTCCCCCAACACACTCTGAAATGCAATGTTTCCACCCGTTGAAATTCCAGCCTGCACATGTTGGACCGACTGTTTGAATAGAGAAAGGCCATTAACGATTGTTTGATGATCCAGGCGGACAGGAGTACTCCACAGTGTAACTCTGATGTCAGCCAGTGGCAGCTCATGCGTGACACCTGCCGTTTGTTGAGGCCATTCGAGGAGGCCATGTTATTTGTCAGTCGCCAGGACTACGGGATGAATAACGTCATTCCACTGCTTCATGTTCTGGAACAGATGCTGAAAAATCTGTCTGGGCAGGGGACTGGAGACGTGGCGACTACATCTCGCAGCCACATGAGTCCGATGGGGACTGAAATGGAGGAGGAGGAGGAGGAGAAGCATTGTCTGGTGAAATGAGTGGATTTTCTACCCAGGTGACATGAGAGGAGGAGCAGGAGCAGCTGAAGGAGGTAGATGGAGATGAGGAAGACGAGGCAGATGACCCGCAGGCACCGTGGCAGTATACAGTGGAGATGGAGGCAGGGAGCCCCTCGGAGTCACTTGTGCAGATGGCCCGCAGCATGCTGATTTGCCTGGCTAGTGACAGCCGAATAGTCAGCATCCGGCAAGGGATGACTTCTGCTCTCACCCTATTGGACCCTCGCTACCGGTCCAAAATGGGAGCCTTTTTCCCAGCTATTGAGAGGAAGGACAAACTCAAATACTATAGGGAAATCCTCCGTAGTCAGTTGGCCGCTGCCTATGTGCGGCATCGTCCTTCCTCTGACAAGTCTGACTGAGGGGTTCTTCAGCGCTCACGTACTACTGCCGCGGCTGCCGGGAGAAGCTGGGGGGGGGTAGGAGCAGTACCAGCTCCATCAGTCCCTGAACCAACAGGTTGTGGCCTACTTGGACAGCACTCTGCCACCTCAGTTAGAAGATCCGCTGGACTACTGGGCAGCCAAACTGGATGTGTGGCCGCAACTTGCCGAGTTTGCAGTGGAGAAGCTGTCCTGCCCGGCCAGTAGTGTGGCATCAGAGCGGGTGTTCAGTGCGGCGGGGGCCATCGTTACCCCAAGGAGAACCCGCTTGTCCACCGGAAATGTGGAATGACTGACCTTTTTCAAGATGAATCAGGCGTGGATCAGCCAGGATTTCCACACACCAATGCCTTAGGCGTCAGACTACATCAGCCATGACGCCTCACCCAAACTGTGAGAAATGAGTCTGGGTTTAAACTACCTGCCTCAGCCACTATTCTGATGCCGCCACCTGCCTGATGCCACACATCTGCTGACAGTTTCTCCATCTGCCACCAACCATCTTTACCAGGGACTGGTATTGCCACCCACCTCCACACTCTGTCATTGTGCCACTTTATGACCTCATGCTGCTGTTGCTGGTTTCGTGACATCCACACTGTGTCATTGTGCCACTCTCTGACCTCATACTGCTGCTGCTCCTGCCGCCGTTACCTCCACTCTCTGTCATTGTGCCACTCTGTGGCCTACTCCAGTTTTTGCCACCTCCAGAATGTCATTGTGCCACTGTCTGACCACATGCTGCTGCCACCGTCACCTCCACTCTCTGTCATTGTGCCACTCTGTGGCCTACTACTGTTTTGCCACCTCCAGAATGTCATTGTGCCACTGTCTGACCTCATGCTGCTGCTGTGGCTGCTGCCGTGACCTACACACTCTGTCATTGTGCCACTGTCTGACCTCATGCTGCTGCCGTGACCTACACACTGTGTCATTGTGCCACTCTGTGGCCTACTCCTGTTTTTGCCACCTCTAGAATGTCATTGTGCCACTGTCTGACCTCATGCTGCTGCTGCTGTTGATGCCGTCAACTCCACACTGTGTCATTGTGCCACTCTTTGGCCTACTCCTGTTTTTGCCACCTCCAGAATGTCATTGTGCCACTCTGACCTCATGCTGCTGTGGCTGCCGCCGTCACCTCCACACTCTGTCACTGATGTTGCCACCTGAGCTCTCAGCTTTTTTTTTTCCAGCTGTCTCTGCCATGACTTTATCAGGCTACATTCCCCCTTCAGTTTTTTGGTCAGTTTTGCCCTCTTAAGTGCCCAGGGAATTTTATAGTGAAGCGATTCTAAGAGCGGCGGCAGTCATCTGCGTGTCATACTAAAACACAACATTGTATGAAGACCAAACCAAGCTCCCTCTGCATATTTAAGCATGGCACAACGTTCTACAGCACCCTGCAGGCTCTGTGCAGCCTGGAAATAGCTGTTTTTTAACGCGATTCGTCCCGAAGTAATTCAGACCGAATTTATTTTTGTCGGGAAATTCGGCGAAGTGATCGAACTGAATTTTTGAGAAATTCGCCCATCTCTAATAGCGACACTGTTAATGGACATATACTGCAAAGTGACTTGTTTTTGCAAGATCTTTAACATAAAAAGCAATCCTTGTAGTGAGACATCCCCTTTAAGCTGATACATCTTTCCTGGAGGAAAGCTTTAAAACTCCTTGCTCTGTGGCAAAATAGATTAACATCCCGAAAAATAACTTTATAGTCAACAAACCTATTCTCTATAGATGGAATAAGAAAAGTGTCCAAAACTTCTATAAAGAAATTGCTTTCTTCTACCTGTTATCTTTATGTCTTTCTTAAGAAGCACCAGACAAGAATTCCAGCATCATTTTTTGTCCAGTGCAGATTGGTGATTAATCACTGAATACCACTTTATCCAATCTTCTATGGTCCATAATTACTTATGCTCATTGTAAGCTTGTTTTTTTTCTATTTAGTAACAATGCTGATTGGCTCAGAATTACAAAACTGGACTTTGCCTTTAGCAGCCTCCTTTGCTCCCAGAAATAAGATATTCCCAAGACGTAAGTACAATAGAATGGCAGCCGACCAAGCAGTCACAATGAATAATAAAACAAAGCATATACCTAAAAGAAACTCACCTTAAGATGATATAGCCTGCAGAAAAACTAGGCAAGTGAATGCAAAGAAAGGAATGGAGACAAAAACACTAATAGCTTCAGTCCGGAAGAGCAACAACAGATGACAACTGACCCTAAATAACTATTGCTGAATCTTTCCCTCGACGTATCCCTAACACTGATAACATCAGACTTCACTGACCATTCAATGTTCCTTAACTCCTTAAGCCTAACACCTAAAAAGTAGTTAATGACCAGAATTTTTTTTTTGTTTTTGCCTCCTTGCGTTTCAACAGTTGTAACTCTTTTATTTTTTCAATTACGCAGTTGTATGAGGCCTCGTTTTATTCAAGACGAGCTGTACTTTATGGGGGAATAATTTAAGTTCACTTATAAATAATTACAGATTTTTTTTCCAATTTGTTTCAATTTTTTTTTGTTTTTGTAATTTTTTTTACACCATTCACAATTCACACTTAATAACTTATTAGATGAATTCTACATTTTATTACGGTTGTATGGATACCTAATATGTGTAGGGGTTTTTTTTGTGTGTAATGTATGCACAATTATTTTTATTAAGTATTTATTTTGATTTTATTTTTTTTCTTCTTTTTTAACACTTTTTATGTTTTTTACTTTTTTTTTAAATCCCATGGAGAACTG
Source organism: Phyllomedusa bahiana (assembly GCA_025379985.1). Classification (NCBI taxonomy): domain Eukaryota; kingdom Metazoa; phylum Chordata; class Amphibia; order Anura; family Hylidae; genus Phyllomedusa; species Phyllomedusa bahiana. The sequence continues at coordinate 76,266 of JAODAL010000929.1, forward strand.
TGTTACTTTTTTTTTTTTTACACTTACTAATTTATTAGCATATTCATATATGCTAATACATTGCAATCTGTGTCAGTCTGACATAGGCAGTGATCAGGGCAGCTCACAGTGTGCCCTGATCACTAGCTTGTTACACAGACAGCCCTGGGACTACTCTAGGTCCCCAGGGCTGACTGTGCTGCCATTCCCCCACTCTGTCGAGTCCTCGAGAGTCCCAATCACCCGACAGCAGGGGAAAGGCCTTTGATTATGCTGCGGTCACGAGCTGTGGCAATCAAAGGGTTAAACACCGGGGAGCGGAGGTTTCCCCCACACCCCAGTGCTTGCAGGAGCTGTGCTGGGAACAGGGCTGTGTAGGGCACCGATGTCTGCAGCGACGCCAAAAGACGTTGCTGCAGACGAACAACCTGCACCAGCCAACGTCACAAGACGGTGGGCGTTTGTTAAGGAGTTAAACTAACCCTAAGTAACCCTGAGATATATATGACCCTGACACAAACAAGCAGACTCTGGAACCCAAAGACTACTTAGACAGAAGCAACATACTGACACAAAGCTAAAGCAGAACAAAAATACAAGAATAATCTGGAACTCTGCATAACTGGATGGTGAACACTTTGATTACCCAAAATGCCTCTACACAAAAATATTACTAGAACTTCACCAAACAAGACTACACTGGGCTAGACATAAAGATAATAGATTCAGGACACATGACAAAAACACAAGACAGAAACAAACAGAGTTCTGCTATCACCAACCCTCATGCTGCCAAACAACAAACTTTAAAGAGAGTCTAGCAATGTCCTCTCTAATGAGCGAAGGCTTTGCAGCCCGGTCAGCTAATATGCTGAGATCATAAGCAGCTGCTGTGCAATCACTCCAAACAAAAAGAAATAGTAGGGAAATGCTGGTTCTAATGTAATGCTGGTTTTTATTTGCCTTTTCAAGTAATAAATCCTTTCTTATGTAACCAATCTATTGCAGTTTCATCACAAACACTGATTCCTGCATCCACCGATTTGTGTTTTTTATTCTTTTTTAAATCTTATATCCTGACCCTATATCATTCTGGTCTACCCATATATTTTCCTTTTAAACACTGGACAACATATTTTTTTAAAAGTTTTGCTTCCTTAAAAAATTGATTATGATAAAACCATTTGAGCTAAGCAGCAATATAATGTCTGCATCGCGTAGAAATTTTGAGAAACATGAGATTCCGTTTTACTGATTATGAAGCATTTAAATGTCACCCGCAGCATTAGTTCCACTAAATCAAAAGTGTTTTGCTGCTCATTTTCATTTGTACTCAACAAAAATCATTATAACTGTCAATCACTATGCCCGGCCAAGCCCTCAGGGCATGGCTGGCTGTAATTATGTTACAGGCATCCCATAAACCTTTATTAGGCTACTGGGTTGCTAGGGAGAGCATCACATGCCACATTGGCATCATTAGGGGGCCGTTTCAGACAGAGGGATCTTCCTCAGACAGTTCTTTGTATGCGGTGCTATGTTGAACTTCCAGTGACCAGTATGAGAGAGTGTGAGAGTGATAACAAGAAATATAACACATCTGCTCCACATTCACACCTGAGACCTTGTAACACTAATGAGTCACATGATATAGTGGAGGGAAAATGGCAAGTTGAGCACTATTTGTCCATTTTCAATCAGGGGTATACTCACTTTTTGTTGCCAGAGGATTAGACATTGATGGCTGTGTATTGAGTTATTTGGAGGGCACACCAAATTTACAATGTTATACAAGGTGTACACTGACTACTTTATGTTGTATCAAAGTGTCATATCTTCAGTGTTGTCCCATGAAAAGATATAATACAATTTTTTTAAGATCAAAATAAGTCTATGTTAGGAGTTCGTATGGATAGCGTGAAGACAGTCTATCAGTCACCACAGCACACCTGTGACTTTTCAAAAGGCAAAGCCGACTTTGTCAAGCACGTCCAGGAAAGACCAAGTAACCCTATCTATACTACATCAGACAAAAAATGGCCCGAAAGCGGCTTTTTTCCAGTGAAGGACCGCGGTTTTTGTCACGTTTTGTGAAAAAACTACGGTTGCTTCTCATTTTTTTGACGCCGTCCATACAATTGTATTGCATGTGTAAAGAAACAGGAAAGCAAATCCCTTGAGTTCTTTGTTTTACGGGGACAGGTGCGGTGTGGGACTCTCTGTGGTGTACCGGCGATGAAATAACTGGACATGACAACTGACCGGGATGAACGAGGCTTTTTTCTTCTTTCCTGCAGCGACCGTCGCAGAACAACTTGATTGCCCAGCAGCTTCTTCAGCAATCACACAATTCTGCAGTTCTCGAGGGGCTCTCCTATTTGCTCACCTCACTGCACTACCTGACCACTCCAGTGGCTCGTCCACTATGGTCCAGGCCTATTGCTGACCCTGCCTGCTGCTCTCTTAGGCCTTAGCCTTCTCCCCGACATGTATCGGCTCTGAAGTGGGATTCTGGCCTGGCCTCTCCTGGTTTTCTTGCTTTTAACTTAACTATTTACAGGCTTCTGGTTCAAACGCCCTTTTCTCTAGACTGCCAGGGAAATCTGCCACCCCTCATCCCAGATTCCAGGATGTACTGCTCACTCTCCAGCTGCAGACTGACAGACTAACTGTCACACTTTGCAGCTCTGATCCCCCTCTGCTGCAGCTAGCCCCCTCCTTGTCTCTGGCCTAGCTCCCTGATTGGCTGCTATACTGCTGACTCATTGTACCCCAGAACACAAGTTAAATTTGCCTGAAACCAACCTTACTGTTAACCTCTTATCTACTAAACTAATTAACCCTACGACACCCAAGTTCCTAACACAGGTATAACGGATAGAACCCTACATACCCTTACAAATGGGAAGGCACCAGCGTATTATACAACATGTTGTATAATGCGCCGGTGCCAGGAGACAAGCGGAGAAAAGACTACAGCTGGTCTTTTCTATTCTAGTCTATGGGGCCGCATGAAAGTTATATTTTCGGCGCTTTTAAAAAACTAAACGCGCCGAAAATATGTTCGTAAAGCTATGCCATGTAGACATAGCCTTAAATAGCATTATCCAAACGAGACATTTGTAATATAGTAAGTTAAACCCCCAAATCAGCATTAGCATATACTTTAAATAGTCTTATAGGTTATAAACGTGGTTATATAATGATAAAGTGATGTTTTCTATGTTAGATACACATTTAGCCATGCCCAAATTAATCATGGACGATGCGTACACCAACGTGTGACCTTTGCAGCCAGCAAGCTCGGCTCTCCCGTATACTAATCATTACCAAGATATTAACTCTCGAATGACTGTGATACCAAACCATCTATTGTATGCTAACAAGTTCCCTATCGAAATGGTGTATGCTAAAGAAATACATTCCAACGGCACTCTTCATTTAGGTCTCAAGGGGCCAGTGCACTTAGGGCCACATGTATGAAAACTGTCTAGGTCTAAAACCCACTTTGTTGCCCATAGCAACCAATCAGAGCACCCCTCTAATTTTTCCAGAGCACTATATCAAATGAAAGGGGAGCTCTGATTGGTTGCTATGGGCAACAAAGTAAGTTTTAGACCTAGACAGTTTTCATACATGTGGCCCTTAGTATGGACAATGAATGTAGCCTCTCCTTTATCAGCCTTCTTTACAATAAGGGATCATTCTTTAATTCTTGTAAAGCCCTCATTTCACTAGATGTCATGTTTTTATCCTGATGTTTACTGGCATTATCCCATACATGCCAACTCTCCCGCTTTTGGCGGGGGGGTCCCGCTATTTGGGGTCTCCCCCCCCCCCCCGCCCTCCCGGGAGAGCTGGCATTCCTCCCGCCGTCAGCAGGCGGCGGGGGTTCTTTAAATGGCCGCGGCAACAGAGTAGCGCTATTGCGCTACTCTGGCTCCGTCGGGCCGCTCCTACAGGCGGGTGAAGCGGCCACAGCGCCCGCTTCACCTGCCCGCAGTCTCACTGTGCAGGGAGAAGGCAGGAGGGATTGTTTCCCTCCTCCCTCCTCCCCCTGTATGTCCGGCGCCGGTGCGCGCCATACATACAGGTCAGCGGTGCAGGGGGAAGTGACGCAGCTGCACTCACTTCCCCTGCGTCGCTGAGGAGATCGGCCGGAGCTGCAGGAGCCTGGTGAGGTGAGTGACTTTTATTATTTTATTTTTATTAGCTATAAGGGGGGGATCTACCTGGCTAAATAAGGGGGCAATACCTGGCTACTAAAGGGGGCAATACCTGGCTACTAAAGGGGGTAATACCTGGCTACTAAGGGGGCAATACCTGGCTACTAAAGGGGGCAATACCTGGCTACTAAAGAGGGCAATACCTGGCAACTCAGGGGGCAATACCTGGCTACTAAAGGGGGCAATACCTGGCTACTAAAGGAGGCAATACCTGGCTACTAAAGGGGGCAATACCTGGCTACTAAAGGGGGCAATACCTGGCTACTAAAGGAGGCAATACCTGGCTACTAAAGGAGGCAATACCTGGCTACTAAAGGGGGCAATACCTGGCTACTAAAGGGGCAATACCTGGCTAACAAAGGGGGGCCTCTACCTGGCTAACAAAGGGGGGCATCTACTTGGCTACAAGGGGGCATCTACCTGCCTGTAAGGGGCACTACCTGGTTATGGGGGGCTACTACCTGGCTATAAGGGCATGTACCTGGCTTTCTTCCAAAGCCGTTCTGCAGTTAGGCGGAGTGGGTGTGGCTTTTTGAAGGGGCGTGGCACACCAGCAAGATGGGCGTGTCCATGCAAATTTTTTGCCCTCTTCAATCTCCTGCTTTTTCATTTTCAAAAGTTGGCAACTATGCATTATCCCCTTTACTAAACACTTCATTCTTGACAATCTGCTTAAAAGTATTCTGCATGCTGCTAGCAACTATGGGGTCAAACTCTTTTTTTCTGAGTCTAACTGGTAAATTACAATTCTGTCTAGGTCCAGATTTGTAAAAAAAAAAAAAAAAATCTTTAGATGGATTCTACAACAAAATCTATAAAAATCCAATTAAAAATCAAACTTTTGTATATTTCCTGTAGAATGGAGTTTAACTATTTGTTGATAACAGCATGCTGAGTCTCAGTGAGAGGTTTAGAGGAGATATGATGATAGTAGTGGATTTATTAGCTATTCTTGCTTCTTTGTGGTAGTAAGATCTCTCATTTAACCCGGTGTACACTTTATTATGAAGGGAATCTTTTGTCTCCCTCTCAAACTTTTTTAGGTTAATCATCATAATCTGTTCCTTTAATTTGGATGTATTCACCTTTAGCTTTTTGTGTACCTGATTATACACAGCTGTTTGCAATGTCTGCTTCCCGCATCCAAACACTATATATGAGGATTAATGTCAAAACCAGGTAGGCTAACCAGGCTTCATCAGACAGAGACAGTGATGCTGCAGATAAAGTGTAAATCCAAGCCGTACCTGGGTATATTATAAAATACAACCTTAACTTTAGTAAAGAAATACAAAATAAAAACCAGCTCAGTTCTAAATAAACAGTGAACAGTTCTCACTATACTATATGCAGGCAGTGACTGGTGACCTTGTAAACCTTATAAAGGCTGCAGATGCCCTAACCAGCATTCAGCCAAGTTCAAGTCCTTTTCTTTTCCAAACCAACCTGAGCATTCCCTGGAGCCTAGGCCACATAGGACAGGATTCTGGGAGAAGCAATCTGCCATCAATAATTCTCCCTGTCACTGTCTCACAATATACAAGACTCACAAAAAGTTAGGGATATTTGACTTTTGGTTAAAATTTCAGGATGAACCTAACATTTCTTGAAAGTTTCTTAAAAATGAACTAAATGAGACCATCTCTTAACTTTTTAATGCACATGTCCAACTGTTCAATGTTTCAGTACTTTTTGTATAACGTGCTGTTCTCTAACAAGGAACTTTATAACAAAATTCCCAACATGTGTTTTATTCCTGAAATGACCAATAAATTTAGGGGAACAATCAGAATTGGGATTTATACAGTCCTCTTTATCATGCCGTTCATATTTTGACATCACGAGGGCAAGACATCATCTTATAATTGATCAACAGTACCTCACCATTGCCATTGTGAGGATTCAAGCAGTATGCTCTCAGACGGAAGACGTGGCCGCTGAGCTTAGAGTGTCACAGAATGTCATCAGCAAGTTTTAACAGAGATACAGAGAGACAGGAAGAGTCACAGAAAGGCAAAGATGTGAACGTCCTTTGGCTCCATCAAACACTGATGATTGCACTCATTGCACCACAACTCCAGACAGTTTTAAGGGACGAGGTAACTGTCATATCAGACCATTCATAACTGTTTACATCAGCGTGGTTTTCGTGCTAGATGACTGGCAAAGGTGTCTGGAACACGGCCACTATCTTGAAAGCTTCCATTTTGGATCAAGGACATGTTTTTACAATGGGAAGGTGGTCATATAGCATATCAAAGAAGACCAGAAGTCTCAAAAATTAATTGCTGCTATCAGATTTGCAATATATCTTGTAGTTCAAAAGTTATTGACACAAATATCTCATGATCAGGCTCGGGCTGGCCACATGGTAATTGGGTAACCCCCCAGTGGGCCCTTGGGCATGGCAGACCTGGAGTTGTTTTTTAACTGCATATACATCTTCAGAAGAGGCAAAAAAGCAGAGAAAGAGAAGCAAAAGCAGGATGCATAGTATAGGAGGCATGTGCAGTCATTTACAGAAGCTGTAGAGTGGGCCCTATAAATTCCACCGGTGGGCCCAGAAACAGCTCAACTGGTGGGCCCCCAGAGTTATCTCCACCTGTGGGCCCTAGGCAACCCAGTCTAACAATGCCCATGAGTGTGCATAACGATTGGATCCAGTGCCCTCAGCTCTGTGTTCAGCACCAGGGACAACACATTGAACACATCAAATAGTTGTTGGAAATTTCTGTGTCGATAACTTTTGAAGAGATATTGTAAATCTGATTTGATGAAAAGCTGTAGAGTTAACATCAGATAAGTGGCAACATATTCTCACCTTTAACGTTCTAGCTCAGCCTAGTAACATTGCTAACAAAAAGGTTTAAACAGTAGGGCAAGAAGCTTTTAAGGGTTTAAGTTTGTCAGCAATAAAAGTTAAACAAGCTCTTATGCTGCTGATAAGACACAGCATGAAGTGACATCACCATGGAATGCCAGAGGGAAGAGCAGAGAGAGGGTCGGTCACCTAGGGAAGAATGTGTACACAGGCAGGAGATAAGAACTGTTCTAGCTCTGAAAGAAAGCAAAATCAGAACAGAAATACTATTTGATAATAGTCTTTATTTAGTTTGCCACCTATGTAAAGCTAATCAACGTGGTGAGAATAACCCTTTAGCAAATTAACAAAAATAGGCATAAACCATTGCTTGTACCCAGAAGGGATTCAGATTAGGATATTTAATGAAGCCTAATTGCCATACAATTTGCAAAACTGCACTGAAAAATGATTTTTAGGGGTTTGAATAAGGCGGTCTTCCCAAAGAGATGTTTTTTGGAGAGGTTTCATTGTACATAGCATGCTACTTACTTTACATGTAGACATTGAAAATGAGCTCTATTGGATGACAGTAGGGGTACTTATGCTGCAGATATGCTACACACAGCGTCACATTTACAGTCGCCATGGGCAACATGTATGATTTATGCGCTTAGACACCAATTTTTAAATGCATAAGAATAGTGTAGAATGTGTCTGAATTTATGAACCCGGTCTACTGTGGGTCATAAATCAGGTGCATTCTAGCGGAGAAATGGCAATTCTGGCTCCGATAAACCACTTTGAAAGTGCTCTACCTGTTCCAGCAGTAATGCACCTAGAATTGCCATACTGAACTATAAATCTGTAGCTTCGTACGGTTCTAGTGCGACCCACCTCCTGCACGCCCCCCCGAAATCAGGCGCATTACAAAGTGGCGCGGGTGCTCTCTGTAATGCACCTGATAAAGCTCGGGGCGGGCAGTCCACTTTCATTATTCCTGCCGCGTATACGCCGGAAAGAAGTGACACTTCACGTCTTTCCCCCAGCGCTCAATATGTGGCGGGGAAGACGGCAGATAATCATAATCATAATTATTGCCGTAATTACAGGACGTATTTCGACGCACATTGCAGCGCAGTTACTCCCCGAAATATGCCCTGAAATAAGCCGTGCGAACATAGCCTTAGAGTCAACCAACAGATGTCTGCAGCAGAACTAAAGAATGAGCAAAGTGTACACTATAACAAGAAACAGGTTTATTGTGAAAAACAAGGGTGTATTCACACAATGCAGTAATGTTGCAGTAAAAAAATGCATTTGGAGAAATCGCATGCATTTTTACCGTGATTTGCCATGGTTCTACAGAGCAGTAGTAGGCATTGTGGTTTTTACAGGTGAATTATCCTTATTTTCCATATTCTATCTGTAAAGATCGTACAACTGATTACCGCATTGCAAAACAGCAGCAAATCACAGGGAAAATGCATGAGGTTTATCTGGGTGCGGTTTTATTGTGCTTTTTTTACTACAATAAAACTGCACAGTATAAATACACTGTAAGGGCATGTCCCCACGGCCCGGGTTTTCGGCTGGTTTTTCAGCCGGTGTGCGGTTTTTCAGACCGCCTGAAAAACCGGCCAAAAATGAGCACAATTGTGCTCTATGGAAAATCCGTGCAGCAGTCCCCACTGCATGGGTTTTGCCGTCAGACGGTTTTGCCGCCGGCGGTCTGGCGGCAAAACATTGTAGAAGCACAATCTTCCGTCCGAAAACTGGATGGAATGTGTGCTTCTCGATGGGAGGGAGGAGGGCTCTTCTCCGCTCATCGCGGAGAAAAGCCGTCTCCCCCACGGCCGTGGGGACGGGCGCAAAACAGAGCAAATACCGGCCGGCAAACCGGCCGGTATTTGTCCTGTGCCGTGTGAACGTGCCCTAAGGGTATGTTCACATAGTGGAATTTCGCCGCTTAATACGTGGTGAGATGTGCGCCACAATTCCGGTAATCCATAGCTCTCATATGGATTACGCCTCGTCCCCCCACATGTACAACACGATCGTACTGTACACACGGGGAGATAAGAGACATGTCAATTATTCCTGGCGATTAGGCGCTGCGCGTAATGAATGTCAATGGGGCCAGCGGGCTGCTGCATCCCCTGTGCTTCGGGAGTACGCGCTGATCAGCGTGACTCCCAAAACACCCGCTGTATTACAGCACGTACTGTACGCGCCACAATTATGCCGTGTGAACATATTCTAAGGCCATGTTAACACGGCTTAAAATGGGACGTATTTCAGTCCGTAATTACGTGCCGTACTGCGCGAATTTCGGCTGGAATACATCACAGTCATTATGGTAATCCACAGTTCTAATAGAGAACTATGGATTACGTCTCCTCTCCCCGCTTGGTGAATCCGCCATGCGGGGAGATAAGTGACATTTCATTTACTAGCGGCGTACACACGCCACTAGTAATGATAGTCTATGGGCCGGCGAGGTGCCGGCCCCCTGCTCCTACCCCGCTCCCGCCCCCGTCCACACGGCATAATTGCGGGGAGTAATTACGCCCCGCAAATAAGCCGTGTGAACATAGCCTAAGGATGGCAATAATAAATAAGGTTTACTTTAAAACAGTAGTGATGAATTGAACTAAGAACAAAAAAGGAGAGGACGCTTATCAATGACTTATTTATTTCACAATTTCATGTAAATGTTTTTACCACAATGTGTGAAACACAATGCTGAATGCACCATCTGTGTTGACAGTAGTCCTGCTACATTCACTTAATAAACATGCAAACTAATGTTCATTCCTTTGGTTACTTTTATTATCTACTACAATTACCAAAGGCAAAGACTTTTAAGGTGCATTTTTTTGAAGCAAATTTAGCTGAAATAACATTGTGCTTCAAAAATTAGGTTCGCAAACCCAGCCCTACTACCTTCAGGTTTTCTATGTGCTCCCATGATGGGCGTTCCTTTTTGTACCTGTGACATGCACCTATAAGATGCAGATTGAACAGCAGAGCAGTACTTGTGCTTAAAGAATGATGTTCAGTATTTTCTAAAGCTTCAGAACAGCACGGAACATCTTCATATATGTCTCTCATAGTTCTCCATGCAGGAACAGCACCTTTACATCACTACTGTCAATCAGTGGCCGAATCATCTTGTTCAGAGTGGTGATTTTCAGTCTGTGGAAAATGTCACACGTGACATTGTCTTCATGGGGTGGTTGATATTGAGGAGGGAAGATCACATGACATACATTTCTCGCCAGAATCACAATATTCATAACGGGCAGAGGTGGGAATATCACATGACATGCTTGTTTCCTTCTGGAGGCAGGATGTTTCTACAGAGAAGGACATGTACATTTCCTTCTGGAGACAGAAGATTCCTACAGGGGGCGGATAAGACAGAGAAGGGAATGTCACGTGATGTACATTTCCCTCTAGAATCACAATATTCCTATATGGGGCAGATGAGACTGAAAAGGGAATGTCACATGACATGTACATACACTGACAAGCAAAAGGGTAACAATGTCTTGAATTTTTGACTTTTCAGGCTCCATATCTTACCATCCAGTACAGCTTTGAGCATGAAGCTACTATAATTTTAAAGACAATCATCTTGGCTATCTTCTACATACATTTGTCTTTTAAATATTTAACATATGCTTAGTTATGCAGAGTCTTATCATGTAACTGCATTGTTACTGTTTTGCTCCTAGAAATCTAAATTTAAATTTTTATTATTTTGTAAATCCACCTTTGACTTTAAACACTGCCTGAATCCTTCTGGGCTCTCAAATATTCAAGCATGCCTTGACCGAAATCTGATCCAAGGTCTCTTCTACACGTTCCCAATGTTGGTGCAGACTGGGCTTGGGTATGAATACAGCTTTTTCTTCAACACTACCCAAAAGTATTTGATTGGGTTGAGTTCTGGGGACTGTGCGGGACAATCAAGCAACTCTACTTCCTTGTCATTGAACCTTTTTTTCCCCATTTCAACGTTTGTTTTTGGGTCTTGACTGAGGAACACTATTTGTTTTTTCCCCATCCCCATAGTACCAAGTGTATGGATTAACTCATCTTGTAGGATACTCACATCTAGCTCAGCATTGAGACTACTATCTATCCTGGTGAAGTATCCAACGCTTTTGGCTGGGACATAACCCCATATCATCAGGTTTCCTAAACCGAACTTTATGGTTCCTTCAATTTCTCAATCTGTTAGCCCCTTTTTCCCTTGATTCTTCCAGACCCATTTGCACTTTTGTCTCGTGACCCCAAATAACCTGTTTCTAATCTTCCACTTTTTGGACTTTTTTGTAAACTTGAGCCGCCGCCTCTTCCGACAAGATTGAAGTCGAGGCTTCATTTTTTTTTTTTTTTTTTTTTTTTAAATATGGAGTTTTTATTTTCAAAAGAAAAAATATATATCACATGCGTACAAAGGAGAAGGAAAAAAAGATAAGCAAACATCCTAACAAAACATAGCCTCATTGTCCAAGTTTAAATAGAGAAAAAAAAAATCCCCATCTAGGTATTATCATAATTTTTTTTACTCACCTTCCAAATTTGCAATGTGTGTCACATGGTGCTTGCAAGGACGTCTGTGATATCACTTTTAAAAAAAATGCAAACCACCTTCAATGCCGTGTGTGTCATGCCAAAACTGATAGACCTTGTATAGCCCAACTTGTGACCCAATATTTTTTCCTGGATGTCCCCCTCTTGGCCCTTTTGGGTGGATGGACTTAATTCATATTCACATATGCATTTGGTAAAATTCTCACTGAGGACGGTATTGAGAGTAGTGAACGTTCTCTTTTTGGGAAATCTTTTTTTGGTGCTCCTCAATTCGAACTGGTGACCTTTTGCTTGAGAATAAACCAATAAAAACACTGAGCTATTACGGAAAGTAAACAGGGTTCAATTTGTAGTATACAAGAAGAAAAAGATTGTCCCACCACCAGGGCAACACGAAAAAATGAGTTCTGACAAAATCTGCAAATAAATTTCTAAATCTTTTAGTCAAATCTATGTATGAACAGCCCCGATGAACTATAAAAAAAAGTGAAAACATAGAAAGGATCCAGGGACACACCCCCCCGTAGGTAAAGTGAAAAAAGGGGGCCGTATTTATTGAAAAAAAAAATTAAAAACAAATCATCCCGTTAATAAAAAGCATGAACCGAGCTTTTTTGGCCAGTGTCCTTATTTATGGCATAGCATGCTAATGAAATCACACATATAAAAAACCCAGTCCCGGGAATTTATGCTTTTATCATGTACGGCTAGATGAAGCAAAATATTTAAAAAAAAATTGCATAAAGCAAAGATTTCATACATGGATTTATATATTATATTCAGATAAGACATGCCTTTTTTTGAGTCCATTTTGGGAACCTGGGGTCTAACTTGAAAAACCACCGGGTTCCCGTGCAAAAAATTTTTCTTAAAGCACCACCCCTCTGGGCTTTTAAAACTCTTTCAATTCCTTAAAATTTTGGGGTTCAAAGTTTCGCCCATGGAAGTCTGGACTTTGTTTAAAAAACCATCGAAGCCCTATTTTTAAAGGTTTTCTTACCCAACATATTCTCCGGAGGGGTTTTTTTGAGAGGCACAAGTGAAACCCGACATATTTTTGTGGTATGCCCCACATGTCACCGGGGTAAATTCCCCCACCGTGAATTACAGTTAATGTAAGCCCTAAATTGAAGCAGTATTTTGGAGTGAAGAAAAACCCTTAATACCTTACATGTTTACATGCTAGGCATTTCGAATGTCCGCATTTATACATTTGTAGTGTTATCCAGGGTGCAGTGGAATTTTATTGGAGGAAGAGAAAAGGCTCGGAATAAACTGATCCAAAGTACGTCCCCGTCTGTAAAATTGGTTTCTTGTGTTGAATATTGGAATCACCAAAATTTCTAAAGAAATGGAAGATGTGTTTAAAATATGCAAATCTTATTAAATTGGGACTAAACATAGATAAAAAAAATTTTTTTTTTCACATTACGATATAATTTCCCCTATTGGCTAAGAGGTCCGATCTCTAACTCTGGCAATTCTACATGTCTTCTTTTAAAGCCAATGGAAGCCACTTGGGCACAATCTCATATCGTTTAATTTTATAAAAGGAAATGATCAAAATTTGATCAATTTTTTTCATTTTGTTGCTTCTCCGTAGGGATAGCTTCTATCACATGTCGAGGAAAATGATTTGGCGTTTTAGTATTGTATTGCGAGCGAGGGGTTTGCGATATGGAATGATTTAAACTTTGCCCTTGTGTCCTACTGGGGGTAACATCCAAAAAAGTTCATTGTCTCTTTGTGCCAAGAGAAAGTAAAGGCGAGGTTCATATTGTTACTATTAATATAGTCACAGAATTCAAGAGCCTGTTGTTGTGTACCCCCCCACATCAGGAGCAGGTCATCTATATATCTGCCATACCACCTGATGTGGGGGGAAAAGGGGCCCCGCTGGCTGTAGCTGAAAGCGGAGGCGGAGCGGCTGTAGCGCAAAGTGGCGCTACCCTCCCCCCACTGGACCTCTCACCATGTAGAGCGCGGCGCTCGGCTGCACCATGCTCTACAGTGTGTAAAAAAAAAAAAACGGAAATAAGCGGGCCTGCTTGAAGCGGGCCCCCTTATCTCTCCGGGCCCGGTACAGGTGTACGGGTTGTACCCAGGGCTGCCGTCAGAAATTTTGGGGCCCCCTACAGCTAAAACACCTGGGCCCCCATCAACCCCGCCCCTGTTAACCTCGCCCCTGTCAACTCCGCCCCCTGTCAACACCGCCCCCTGTCAACACCATCGCTCCGCCCCTAACAACCCTATGGGGGCCCCACAAACTACCGGGGCCTTATGGGGCCCCATAATATACAGGGGCCTTATGGGGGCCCCCCAGGACGGGCAAGGGGACCCGGCGCTATGGCCACTTGAAATAGATCACTATGGCGCACAGCGCGACTTGCAGAGTGGGCCTCTTCCCCTCAGTAGCGCCGGGACCCACCCCTCCAATCTCAGTTGCACTGGGCCACTTCCCAGTCCTGTGGGGGCCCTATTTAAAGGGCCCTGTATATTGTGGGGCCCCTATAAGGCCCCTGTATATTTTGGGGCCCCCCTAAGGCCCTTTTAGTTTTGGGGGCCTCATAACATTCAGGGGCCTTGAAAAGGGGCCCCCACAACCTTCAGGGGGCCCCAAAACATTTATGGGCCCTTTAATGGGGGCCCCCACAACCCTTTAGGGGGGCCCCCCAAAAATTTTGGGGCCTTGAATGGGCCCCCCCACAAAATACAGGGGCCTTATGGCAGCCCCACAAACTACAGGGGCCTTATGGGGCCCCCACAGGATTGCTAGTGGCCCGGCGCTGCAGGGGCCCGGCGCAAATAAGGTGGAGAGGAGGGGTCCAGCGCTATTGATGGGGAGGGGCCGGGGCTGTGGGTCACGCTGCGACCATCTCTATCATTTAACTGTAACTTACTACTTCATAGCGCAGCAGCTTCCTGACTGAGCAGCCGGGGGCCCCTCCTCCTTTCCTCTGGCCTGGGCAGGAAGCGCGGTCATTTGAATCAGTGAGGCCCGCCCACGGCCAGAGGAAGGAAGAGGGGCCGCCCAGTCAGGAGCTGCTGCGCTATGAAGTAGTAAGTTACAGTTAAATGATAGAGATGGTGCGCAGCGTGACCCGCAGCGCCGGGCCCCTCCCCCTCAATAGCGCTGGACCCCTCCTCTCCACCTTAGTTGCGCCGGGCCCCTGCAGCACCGGGCCGCAATTGGGGGATATATAATAGTAGAGAGAAGAGGCCGCAGGCGGGCCCCCCCTTGCTTCAAATTCTGGCTGGGCCCGGTACGGGAGTATTGGTTGTACCCCCCTATCGGCGGCCCTGGTTGTACCCCTTGTACGGCGGGCCTGGCTGTAGCTGAAAGCGGAGGCGGAGCAGCTGTAGCGCAAAGCGGCGCTACCCTCCCCCCCCCCGGACCTCTCACCATGTAGAGCGCGGCGCTCGGCTGCGCCATGCTCTACAGTGTGTAAAAAAAAAAAAAACGGAAATAAGCGGGCCTGCTTGAAGCAGGCCCCCTTATCTCTCCGGGCCCGGTACAGGTATACGGGTTGTACCCCCTGTACAGCGGGCCTGGTTATAGGCAACGAGAATGCAGCTCCCAAATTCCTGGTGAATAAAAAATGTCAGGCATTAGCTGATGAAATATAGGAACTGTGCTGTAAGATCATGTTCACACATGGTAGAATTGTTGCAGACATACTGTATAAAGTAGTTGTTTCTGCAGAACATGCGTCGCTATTACAAACCTTATTGAAATGTCTGGGATAATTATATACAGTTCTGCAACAAATCTACCACATGTGGACATACTCCAAGTCTGGGTTCACATGACCTAGAAGGAATATTTAAAAATAGACAGGTATTTCCAGGGGAAAACATGTGAATTATACAGGGTTTCTCATGTGCTTCGATGCTTGTTTTTATTTTAATAAATTTTTTTCATGTGCTTTTGGCAAAAAAGTCTGCCAACTACAGTGCCAAACAACAACATTTATGCATAATTGGTGGGTTTACTGCCATCTCTATTGACTCTCCATTGTAAACTTATGTGTGAAAAAAATGTTTACGCATCAGACAGTGACAAACATTTCAGTTGTTTTACATGATGCCTATTGCTTCAAACAATGTGTAAAAAATTACATGTGCCCAATGGCGCTTCTTCTATAGAACACAATAGGACACTTTAAATGTGTTATGATGCATATTTTGGAACATAAAATATATATAAAAAGCACATTTATCAAAATATGTGTCAAAAGCACCATGTGAACCCAGCGTAACAGTGAATAAAAGCAGCAGAAAGCATTTATACTGAACTGTTAGAGATACATACAAACACTATGTGGCAGCAGATTTTTCATTTTGGTCTGTGGTTTTATGATAAACTATTTAAACCAGTAGCTCCTCGGATCATCAACCAGCACAAATCATCCAGCAAGCAGATTTCCCATTTTCTTAAAGAGATTTATCAAGAATAGATTTTAAGTGCAAATATGTTATGAACATCCTAACATCCTAGCTAAGGAATACATTCAGGAATATATTAACCTGCATCCACTGGTTCTATTTTTAGTACAAAGTCTTCAATGTTATGTACAAGTACAGCTTGAATGTATCCAGCCAATTTTTCTAGAAATAAACCTGCATTTTACCTACTGAGTGAAAGTAAACTGTTTTTGCTGTCAAGTTAAGGGTTGACTATTTCTAGGAGATGTAGCAATAATCTTTCTTCTTACAACAATAAGAATCTTCCTTTCTATCACTACAGTTGTCAGAAACTCTTTTCTATTTTCTTTTTTCAGATGATTCTTATTTTGCTCCTTCAATCTAGATAAAACACTGTTTCAGCTCCTAGGACCTTTTACCGTATTGCTTTTAAAAAGTATCCTTAGAAGAAAGATTTGAACAGTATGGAATCGCTTCTTGCCATGGTGAATACATCCGAAACCAGGGAAAGGGACATTTCTAAATCCAGGTACACAGAGAAGATTCCTTCCGCTAAACGTGAGGACAAGACAATAGAATAATACAGCAGTCATTCTTTTTATACTGAGAAAAAGTACAAAAGAAAACACAAAATGGTGCACACCAAAAATAGGCACAATTTTTATTAGGGTCCAAAAAGAGTATACAAGGTAAAAGCAATTAAAAATACCCCCCTAAACAGGGGTAGCTATAAGGATGAACACAAAACTCCACAAGATGTAGCTTAATCATGGGAAGCTGAGGAAGTGTAGTATAGTACTAGTATAGTACTACCTGTGCTATTTATTTATTTATTTATTTATTTATTTATTTGTTTGTAAATTTGCTATATCAAATTGTTTAGTTTTTGTCCCTATTCTTACTTTGTACTTTTATTAAATGAATATTGTTATCTTTGCCTATTTTTCACATGTCACTAAAAGGGAAACCTCATTAAACCCTGCATAGGACTTTTGTTATGCATGGGCTGTTTAATTACTCTCCCCTTTGGTGGAGTCTGTGTACATCCTTATATATCCCTGTTTAAGGGGATGTTTTTTCTTTGTTTTTATATTGTGTACTCTTTTTGGACGTGAATAAAACTTGTGTTTAATTTTGTATATTTTTCTTGTGCGACATTTTGTGTTTTCTTTTGTACTATTTTCTACGTATGATTATTTGTTGCACTAGGCAGCACCCTTCTACTCACTATTTTGTAGTGCCTGTTTTCTTCTATAATTGTTTTTTTTTCATATAGAGACAAGCTGGTTTAAGTCAACGGCAAACAATGGGAATACATCACGATGCACCATAATCTTGACTATAGAAACAAGGGGAAGAGAGAGATATAACAGTAGACATGGCTATAAAAAGTAAACCAAGATCATAAAGAAACTTTTCTTAATAAAGACATCTATTTAATTAGCCTAATTTGTGTCACTTATGTATCATTCAGGTTGTAAGAATAATTGTTAGTAAAGAATGAATTGTGGATCGCGCTTGGTGGCTACCTTTCACATGGCAATTATAGTGACCCTTCAGTTTTTGTTTCAATTTCTTGCTTTCAAAATAATTTCCCTCTTCTTCACCTACTGTCCCAGAGTTAGTATCTTTGATGGAAGTTCAAATGCTCAAGGCAAGTATGTAGGACCTGACCCAGTACAACAGCACATCAATAGGCAAGCAGAGGTGACATATTAACAAGATGTGTGGCTTCAGGGAGTACTGTTAACCTCAGTTCTCTCAAAGCTCCACAGATAAATGATGTAATAGGCTCTATCTGTAATGCACTAAGAGCATGTAGCTGCCATAACGCCCTGCAGCCCCACATGTTATTGATTCTATGCTTGTAGGGTGCAATTCTTATAATATCATCATAGCAGGGACTGATTATGATAGTACATGGCACTCAGGTTAAATGCAGTATAGATAAATGTGCCCTTCTCTGGACACACCTGCAGTCACATTCAGAAATCTTCACACCATAAACACTCAGGAACTCACAGACACCGTACAGTTCTCACTGTCTTCTTCTCCTCATATTGTTAAACAATATAATGAAACTTAAATACCACACCCCCAGAGGTAGCAGAGGTAGATGCCAAGAACCTTGGCACACGCCTCAGACTCGCTTTCTGTAGCAATGTTCAATTTGTGCTAAACATCTATGGAGAAAGTCAAAGCTACCTGCAGACTTTCTCCATTACAAATTCATGCTCAGGACTTACCACACTGCCCTTCACTGCACCAAACAAAAATATTTCACCTCCCTCATCTCCACATTACATAATAACCCAATACATCTGTTTGATACTTTCATCTCCCTCCTTAGGCCTAAAGCTCAGACCCCAGTCACCAATCTCTGTGCTGAAGACCTGGCCATTCATATCAAAAAGAAAATTGACAGTCACTGGAAAGACATCCATCTCAAATATTATCCATCCTGTCTCCTCCTCCACTTCCAGGCTTCTCTCATCTGCTTGTCTCACTACATACTTTAGTGACCCCATTCCCTCCCATCTCATCCAGTCCTTCTTTACAGCTATAGTTTCTCACTTACCTACGATATTTAACATTTCTCTTTCCACTGGGATCTTTCCAACTTTGTTTAAACACACATTCATAACTGCTTTACTAAAAAAGTCCACTCTGGGCCTGTCCTGTGCTGCCAACTACCGACCAGTCTCTAACCTGCCCTTCATCTCTAAACTCCTGGAACGCTTGTTCTACTCTTTCCTAATCCACTAATGCTAACCCTATTCTCGAACCACTACAATCGGGTCTCTGCACTTTACACTCCACAGAAACGTCTCCAGCTAAAGTCTCTAATGATCTCCTCATGGGTAAATCTCAGGGCAACTACTCATTGTTGCTTCTTCTGGATCTCTCTGCAGCGTTTGACCACCTGTTGATCACCATCTTCTCCTCAGCATGCTCAGCACTATTGGTCTCGAGGACACTGCTCTCTTTTGGTTCACACACTACCTCTCTTTATTGTCTGATTTGTAGGTTTTACTTCTCTTCCTCTTGCTGTTGGGGTTCTTCAGGAATCAGTTCTAGGTGCTCTTCCCTTTTCACTCTGGGACAAACTATCAGCCGATTTTGCTTTCAGTACCATCTCTACACTGATGGCACCCAGTTATACTCTTCATGTGACATCTCGCCCGCCCTGCTACAAAACATTCCATGCCATAGACAGTCTGTCCGCTGTCTATGGCATGACCCATGGCACCATGGAGCCGCTTCTAAGAAACTCAAGACTCACCTACACCAACCCCCCTTTTAAATACCGAATAACAACTCAGACTCACAGCTTGGATTTAATTTGCCACAGCTGCCAGTTTATTAATAAACATTGAGGCAGTCATTGGAGCTACAAAGACACCATTTATTGAAGCAATACTGTAAACAATATTTTACCTCCAGCCGTAAAATCCGTACCAGAAGCTAAAAAAAAAACGGCTAATATAACAAAAACACTGGCTCACAGGGACCCCACCCTGCATGAGCCAAACTACCTTTGCCAGACCAAGGAGAAATCTCCAAAATTGAGGGGCCTTCATCATGATGAACCACCACCCACCAACTTTGCCACCAGCTACAAAAACCCGCAACTCACAGCCGGCCACCATGACAAGACCCGAACTTAAAAAAACATAAAAAGTACCCCTCAACACAAAAACAAAACATTAAGACCACCACATGAGACAAACACACAAACAGATGTTAAGGGAAGGTGGGAGGGACCGTTTACATCAAAATCCCATGTGCCGACTGTCTCCTGCTCCCCCCAGCCGAAATTCAGGCCTGACCAGCCACACCCACCAATGACTAACTAACTCCTTGTTTATCAGGCTCCCTTTCTCTAAACTCTCCCTTCTTTAATCCATCCTGAATGCATCAATGAGACTCATCTTTCTTTCCAGCCGCTAAGCAGAGGCCCCTAGCCTGTGTCAGTCACTGTACTGGATTCCCAGTTAGAACAGAATACAACAGAAACTCATCACTCACCCTTAAAGCTCTCCACAGTGCTGTACCCCCTCCTTCCCCCTAAATTTCTTCCCTCATCTGTCTAGCACACAACCTGGGCTCTCTTCTCTGCTGATGGGCTCTGGCTATATGCCTCAATCATCTGAACTTTATATTCTCACCTCCAGGATTTCACACGTGCTGCATCAGTTCTCTGGAACATGCTACCCCGTATGATCAGGCAAACTCATGACACTCATACTTTTAAGTGTGCCCTGAGAATACATCTTCTCAGGCAGACCTATTGTTATTATTTATTTTAATGTGCTGTTGATTTCAGGGTGCTGTACATTTGAGGGGAATTACATATATAACATATGTCAAACAAGTACAATGTTGATGATAAATGACTAACAACTGGTACTAAGATCCCTAGTTGCTAATGCCCTGCTTGCTGTCACACACATTTCTGACACTCCTTGCACCTGTGCACTCACAGGCACTTATCTTTATACAGATGTACTGTTTGGGTGGCAGGTTTATCCACTTTTATGTAAACTACCCCACATTTATGAAACATGATTGGACTACTGTGTAAACCAAACACTTCTCATCTTTCATCTCACACCTACACCCACATAGATTGTAAATTCTTGTGAGCAGTGCCCTCACACCTTGGGCGACATGTATGAAGGGGTCAGTTTTAATGTTCTGGTGTTAATTGCAGCAAAAGTGATTAGTCCGCCTAATTTCCCAATGTATGGCGTGTCGAATGAACATGTTTGGCACACTGTGCACCTGGCTCGACACTTTGTAATGCGCCAAAGATGTGTGGGCACTCTGGGGCCGTGTCGTACCACATTCCTACCATTAGACACATTAGATGCAAAACTAGGCGCATTACTACTCGAACAGGCAGACTTATTTCAATGTGAACAAAGTCACTTCGGCTGCTTACACCATGTAACAATGCCGCTTTCCTTCTGTAGTACAGATTTCCTCCATTAAATCATAAGGAAGCCAGTGTCTTCACGTGGATAGGATATGGCGCTCGGAATAGCTGCCAGTCAGCGCTCTACACAAATCAAAGCAATCCAAACACTGAACTTCCAGCGAGTAATCCTTCCATCAATTTATTTTCAAATATTGCTACAGGACAGCAAAAATGTAGCTAATAACGCCAACGCGTTTTGAACCTGACAAGGTCCCTGTTCACAGTTGGCTGTGAACAAGGACCTTGTCAGGTCCGAAACATTTTCGCTGTCCTGTAGCAATATTTGATAATAAATTGATGGAAGGATTACTCGCTGGAAGTTCCGTGTTTGGATTGCTTTGATTTATTTCAATGTGGTCTGCCTGAGCCTGAGTTGTCCTGGAAGACAAGATGTTAGAACCTCAGGATCAGCTAGTATTAAAATAAATGACCAGCCATAAAATACAGCATAGACTGGTCATATCCACCAGTGTCAATGCTGCTTTATGACATTGCATTTTTATGAAAAAGAAAATACATCCTTCTTGAAATCTATGGTTTTAATGCTAGTACATAAAAAATATTGTACTTAGAAACTACAACCTTTAGCAGCAATAACATGAAGTAATCATTTTGTGTATAACTATCAATATCAATATCATTCTGGAGAAACTTTGGTCTACTTTTTTTCACAAAGTTCATTGAGGTTCATTGTGGGCATTCTTTTTTACACAGGTCTTTTAAGGGGCCATTGTGACACCTTAATTCTTTACTTTTACAGCCATTATGTTTTAAATTTGCTGATGTGCTTGGAATCATAGTCTTGCTGCATGACCCAGTTTTGGCCAAGCTTTAGCTGTGAGATAAATGGCCTCAAATTTGAGTGTAGAGCACTTTGATGTATGCAGAAATTCAACTTAAAGGGGTGTTCCAGGCCCTAACATTGCTGGTTTGTCTTTCGGGGCATGAGTAAAAAATAGAAGCTAAGACTCATTATTACCTCCCGGACACCCCATTCACTCCCGGCTACCGGTCCATTCATCGCCGCTGAAGCAGTGAAAGGTCTTCATTCACGTGATAGCCGCAGCCAATTATAGGCCACAGAGGTCCCATGCACATGACGTTGTGGTCTGTGATTTTCTGCACCTGTCACGTGAATAATGAACGTTCCTTGCTTACTTCCTGGATGAATGCACCGCCAGCCAGGAGTGAATGGGGGTGTCCGGGAGGTAAGTATGAGTCTTAGCTTCTATTTTTACTCATACCCCAATGGACAATGTTAGGGCCCAGAACACCCCTTTTAATCCCTTAACGCCTTAATCCCTTTTTTTTTTTTTTTTAAGTTCGTTTTTCCCTCCTCACCTTCCTAGAGCCATAACTTTTTTATTTTTCCACCTACATAGACATATGAGGGGGCTTTTTATTTTGTGGAACAAGATGTACTTTCTAATGGTCAAAAACAGCATTTGGTTATGCACATCAAAAAAACTTTGTTTAAAAAAAGCACAAATGCACACTGGTGTGGCAGCAATACATATAGACATTCAAATTCACTGTTTTTTTAATTTGTAAGGGAGGAGTGGCTGACTCCATTTTGGTTTTTTCACCCCACCCACTTCCTCAGGTTTTAAATCAGTGCAGTGTGCTTTGAAGCAGGTACCTTCGCTCCCTGAAGTGTGCTGGTCTGAACAGGACCCGATAGAGAGGTAACAATAGCGTAGGACCCACTTGCCTGAGGTCCCGGTGAAGTTCGGAAGTGGGCTTAAGTAGTTTTGGCCAAAAGTGTGAACTAAAGAACCAAAATTTTTTTCCATGTATCCGAGTTAGCAGTAATGCTTTTTCCAAAATTCCTATGTACTTTTTGATAGTTTCTTTAATCCATAGTGTGCCACTGTTTTTTGAATTTGAATGTACTTTCTAACGGTGTTATTCGTATTACCATAGAATATACTGGGAAACTGCAAAAAAATTCTAAATGGGACAAAATGTGAAACAAGTACTTACACCATGTTTGCGGGAGTTTTGTTTTTACGGCTTTCATCCTTTGGTAAAATTGATGTTATCTGTATTCTACAGGTTGATACGCATCTGGTAATACATAGAAAAATGGCAATATGGATATTACCTCCCTTAAGACTGCATCACCAGCATCATATCAAATAGATCAAACCAGTAAAATGCTCATGGTATACACACATCATATCTATAGTAGAAACATAAAGTGCACTAAACATATAAATACTGAAAATATGTAGAATAAAAGTAGAGATACAGACCAAGGAGAGGCACTGAAACCCCAACGCGCGTTTCGGACGAAGCCGGGCGGTGAAACGCGCGTTGGGGTTTCAGTGCCTCTCCTTGGTCTGTATCTCTACTTTTATTCTACATAATTTTTCAGTATTTATATGTTTAGTGCACTTTATGTTTCTACTATAGATATGATGTGTGTATACCATGAGCATTTTACTGGTTTGATCTATTTGATATGATGCTGGTGATGCAGTCTTAAGAGAGGTAATATCCATATTGCCATTTTTCTATTTATTGTATATTGTTTTTGTTTCAATAAAGTATATTTATTTTTAGGTTTTGGCTTGGTTATCGGTGTTTTTGTAGTGTTTATAACCAGGACCTAGTGATATTGGAGAGTTTATAAAAAATTTTTGTTTTTGGCGTATCTGGTAATACATGTAGGGTTTTCGTTATTTTTGAAACTTGCGCCGCGGCCCATTTTCTGCGACCAATAACTTTTTTGTACTAACACCTAAGGACTTGAGTGAGGGTACATTTTTTGTGGGCTGAAGTGTACTTTTTATTGCTACCAGTATGGAATGCATGCGACTTTTTTGATTCAATTTCTTGAATGTGACTTATATTTTTTTTACACTTTAAAACATTTTTTTTAATTTTGAGTCCTCCTAGGGTACCACAATACTAGGGGGAGCGATCATGTTTACAGCCTAATGCATTATATATGCAGTGCATTAAGGTGTACTAATATGACTGTTTGCCCATTTCTTGCCTGGGGCCAGAAGTGGAGCAAGCGAAAACACGGCAGCGATGGAAGCCTTCACAAGTCTTCCAGCTGCCATGTTAAGCGATCTAGGCCACGCAATTTCGCAGTGGGTGCCTCGATCGCAGTTAGACTGCAAAACAAGCCCACATCATCACCCCATCACCACCATTCTTGACAGTAAGCAGGCGCGGACTAGTCCACCAGGAATTTCTAGCACTGCACACTCTTAGCAGAGCTCTTCTCTGCTATTCAGCCTGGTAGGCCTAAGGCCTTAAGTCTACCAGGTGTCGGCCGCTAGTACTGACGTAGGAGGCGCAATGATGTAACATTATCGCGCCGCCTGCGCCGGGCTTCACTAGGAGCTGGTCTGCTGCTCGTCGCGTTGGGGAAACGAAAGGTGAGCTTTTTTTTCATTTCTAAAGGGGCCCACCAACCTCCTACCTGGTGCCCACCCACCACCTACCTACATGGAACCCATCATTATCTACCTACTGTAGATGAGGCACACCATTCCTTACCTACCTACCTACCTGGGGTCCACCATCACCTATCTACATGGGGCCCATCATACGCTACCTACCTACAGCCCACCTACCTACAACCTACCTAACTGGGGCACAAGTATCACCTACCTACCTGGGACCCACCTACCTACAACCGACCTGTGACCCACCTTTAACCTACCTAACTGGGGCACATCATCACCTACCTATATGGTGCCCATCTATCACCTATATTTACTATTTTGCCATAGGCAAACTTAAACTCTATCAGTTCTCTATCTATTAAACACTAAAACGTAACTTTATTATATCTAACTCTTAACCTCTTACACACTATTTAAAAAAACCTGATCCTATCCTCATCATTTAACCTTTTTGCTTCTGAAAGAGGGAATAACTCCCTTTCTATCATCAAGTCTGGTGGAACCCCACCTATTAACAGGAGAGCCATATATCTATAGCAAAGTACTAGCTTCAGTAAGGGAT
The DNA here is from genome assembly GCA_025379985.1 of Phyllomedusa bahiana. NCBI lineage: Eukaryota > Metazoa > Chordata > Amphibia > Anura > Hylidae > Phyllomedusa > Phyllomedusa bahiana. The sequence goes on from JAODAL010000929.1 coordinate 101,266, forward strand.
CCCAAGCCAACTATTGGGCAGTCGTCCTAATCTCATAGACACAGAAAAAATTTAAGGCCCCCTTGTGACACCGTCTGCATCAGGTGACCTTGTAGACAGAGGTGAGAGATCACAATTTAAAACGTCATGCCGGGACCTCGCCGACTGTTTGCCAGCTAACCTGGCTTTATCAAGGCTTAGAGGTCCGATCACATGTGGTCTGAGCTCACTTCCTTTTATATCATGTTAGTCACTGGCCTTCCTTCATATCTTAAAGATACGAAGGACACTGTGATGAGAATTAACGATCTAGTGATGAGTGAGAGTACACTTCTTGCAAGTTTAGACGGAGAAGCCCTATACAGTAACATCAGACATGACCTGGGCCTGAAAGAAATTTCAAGAAATTTTTTGAACACAATCGGAAAACAATTTACGGAACACAATGATTTTGTTTTACAGCTATTGGATTTTGTTTTGACACATAACTATTTTTTGTTTGATGGCACCTTTTATCACCAGATAAAAGGCGCCGCCAGGGGACCTGGCTGTGCACCCCAAATTTTGCTAATCTATTTTTATGTTGGTGGGAGGATGCTATTGTTTTTTCTGAACACCTTGAAATATTCACAGATCGGATTTTATTTTTGGGGGGGCTTTATTGATGATATTCTGATTTTTTGGGATGGTAGTGGAAAAATTATTTATGGATTTTTTATCTAGACTTAATGATAATGAAATTGGGATGAAATTCACCTTTGAAATTCATCGGGAGAAAATTAATTTTTTGGATCGTGAAATTTTGTTGGATGAAAAATAACGCAATTCAGACCAAAGATATTTCGGAAAATACGGCTACCAATAGGTTTGTTAACTTTCTCGAGTTGGCATCCCACCTCTCAACAAAAAAAGGGATTCCCATAGGCCAATTCTTAGGCTCGTAGAATTGTTTCTACATTATAGGCTTTTCAAATGAAGAATGTATAACAAGTTTAAATGCTCGTTTTCAGGCAAGGGGGTTACCCAAAAAAATGGTTTTGAGAAGGGGCGTTTAATAGGGGAGGGCTTTGACCAGTGACAGAGACATTTTTTAATCAGTAAAAAGAAGAGAAAAAACGAGAGTTACTTCATTGTAGAGGTACCTTTGATGATCAGAGCTAATGAAATGAGAGCTTATCCTTAGAAGACATTGGCACATTCCTCAAGGCAGATCCAGTATTCTCTGAGGTAGATTTCTAATACCCTAGTGGTCACTTATAGAAGAGGAAGAAATCTTAGGGATGAAATTTTGTACATAGTCCTTTTGAGGGAGATGGCAAAAAAAAACATGGGTTTAGTCTCCGGTGGCAAGGCTCATATCCCTGTGGCAACTGTTTTTGCCCCCATTCTGGTCCATTCATATGGACATCTAAAGATTTTGTTAATCCCATTGAGAAGAGAAAGATTTGAGATAAACAATTCATCAATTGTAAAACACGGGGTGTTTATGGGGCATGAGTACACTGCCCCAAAGATCTATGTGTGGAAAAACCATACAGGAGTTTTCGTCGTACCGGATCTCGAAACATCTGAGTACAATTAAAACAGAGGTGACCCTCCCCTAGCAAGCACCACATTTTGAATACATAATGGCGAAATAGGAGGTTTAAAATTTTGGGGTCATATATGTGTGAAAAAGCTAGGGGAAAGAAACCGATTTGTATGCAGTTTTGTTGCAGGAAGAGCAGAGATGGATACACAGACTCAATACAATGTAACCTAAAAAAGGCCTAAACGAAGCTTTCAAGTTTCCCGGCATTTATTTGATCTTGCTGAGATCCCTATATAATAATTTTTTGAAGAAACAATGATATACTGTGATTAAGTACGGTCAAGTGGAATATAGCACAGTTGAATATATGACTGATTGGAAGCATCAGAGTTTTCATGATGTGTTTTTTTTTTTTTTTTTTGTTTGTTTTTTATGTTTTTTTCCCCTCCCTTCCATCTTCCTTCGTGCCCCCTTCCCCCCCCTCCCCTCCTCCTTCTCCCCCCTTTGCTCTACGTTTTTTCCTCATGTCCCCTGGTCATGTGGTGATGGCAGATTTCGTCACGTGAGGCCACGCCTTTTTTTCTATTGACAAGTAAGGGATGCATGATATGCTTTTTGCCGGGACTATTCATGTATGTACTCATGTATGTAGAGATTTATTGTTCCTGCTTCGGCGCTGGTCCTAGTACGTAGGCGGATGCAGCTGGATGCGGTGCATTTGGGATACTGGAGTTTCTTACATGCTCCCATTGTGATTGTGGTGGATTGAATGGCTAGCTGTGAGCCGTAGGAGAGAATCTTCAATGGTGAAACTTGTGAGGTCAGACTGTGGGAGGGAGGGAAGGCTATCCATTGGGCCCTACAGTATTATTAAAATGAGTAATGAATATTACATGTGAAAGAGAAGTAGTTTTATGAATATAGTCTTGAGGACAAAACAATGCAGTGTGAACATGTAAATTAATGGGGTCTGCAGCTCTATTTGGAATGAATAAGCATATTACAAACATAGGAATAAGAGCTTTTATGGGGAAGATAATATGACAGTGGTCTATTTACAGTAGGAGTTTAAATTCCCCATGGAATAGGCATAATAGATATCTGAAGAAAGGGGCCTTATGGGAATTGACAAAGATGGGGGCATGTGCTGTGAATGTGATAATACCTATCTGCTTAGTTCATTCTAGGTGAGGCACGCATTTGCATATAAATCTGAAGAAGTGAGATTGAAGCCCATCAACGTCAGGGCGGAGGTGTTGTTGGTGCAGTGCATTGGCACGGGCAGTACGGTAAGAAAGGGCGCAAGCCTGTTAAGGAGATGGCGAATTTGACTGAAGGTTGTTGGCTTCATGAGAGCATGGTGGCAGCTTCAGCAGGACATGTTATGAGTGTGCATAGCGCGGAAAGGGGGAGTGGGTTTTATGTGGATTCTCTGATAGCTAATTGGATGAGCACTCTGTATGGGGAGTGTTTACCTAACATGATATAAAAGGAAGTTTAGCTCGACCACATGTCATCGGACCTCTAAGGCCTTTGATAAAGCAGTTTAGCTGGCGAAACATGTCGCGCGGTCACATGACTTTTATAATATTGTGATCTCTCACCTCTGTCTACAAGTGTCACTGCTGCCACGTGTCCACAAGGGGGCTCTTATTTGTTCTGTGTCCTATGAGATTAGGGACTACTGGCCCAAAGTAGTTGGCTTGGGATCCCTTACTGAAGCTAGTACTTTGCTATAGATATATGGCTCTCCTGTTAATAGGATGGAGTTTCCACCAGACTTGATGATAGAAAGGAGAGTTATTCCCCCTCTTTCAAAGCAAAAAGGGTTAAATGGGGGATAGAGTCAGGTTTTTAAATATGTGTAAGAGGTTAAGAGTTAATATAATAAAAGTTACTTTTAGTTTTTAAATGATAAGAATGATAGATTTTAAGTTTGCCTATGAAAAAATAGAAATTTAAAGTGATAAAAATCACCTTAGTTTTTCTTCAGATTCCCCAATTTTTGGAGTTTATGATCTATCACCTATGCCCCACCTTACTACATAAACCACCTACCGGGAAACCACCTTCACCTCCCTAATGGGGGCTCTTTACAACCTACCTACGGGGCCCCCACCCACCGGGGACCTACCTACCTGGGCCTTTCTATTACCTGACGGGCCGGGGGCTTCTTCCTAATACTCCTGCCTACTACCAACAAACCCCCCTTTATAACTGCCTACTTTTTGGGCCTCCCTATTTTACTTAACTGGGGCCAACCAACCTACCAGCCTTGGGCCTACCCACCATCCTGCTTGGGGCCAGGCTGCCTACCCAATACCTATCCAGTGGGGTTCTATCTACTTAAATAGGGTCCTGCCTACCTACATATCTGGGGCCTTGCCTAGATACCTGGAATAGATTCGAGGTGCACAGGCCATAGCACAATCTCCAGGGGGTTAGTCCACTAAACACCCACCCACCAACCCCTGTAGGAGACTTTGCCTCTAGCAAAGACCTATCCCCGTTCTCCCCCCCTACAAAGTTTGTACAGAGGTAGGGGACAGTGAGGGAAGTGATGGAAAAGTGAGGATTCTAAGATATTTGTGTTCAAATCTTCAGGGTCAAGTGGGGGCAAGGAGAAGTCATCAAGGCGATCTTAACCGGATGGAGAAGAGAAGGTAAAAAGAATGACTCATGAGAGAAGAGAACAACTCATCAAAAAAGACGTCTCCTATGATTCTTTGGATGTCAGGGGTTATTTTGCTTCTGTATTGGATCAGAGCTGTATTCACTGTCATGCAATGCGACCTGAGCTGATGTCTGACCCCTCTGTGGTCTCTACATGGCGATATTGTAGCTTATATTGGAACTTGTATAGTGGCAGCGTACACTTATCCCTGATTGTAAAAGTGAGTGCACGCATGTCCCTCTGATTAGGGGGTTTCACTTTTATATTCTTGTGTTATAGTGTTGTTTAATTTAGAAAGTGGCAAGGTACATGACTACGGGAAAACTTGGGAGGTGGATATTGTATTTGTCAGGTGGGGGAAGCAGATATTGTATGTGGGCTGGTGGGGGTAATGGATACTGTATATGGGCTGAGGGTAGTGGGTATTGTATGTGGGCTTGTGGGTGGAGCAGATATTGTATGTGAGCTGGTGGGGTAGTGGGTATTGTATGTGGGCTGGTGGGAAGTGGAGGTGGATATGGATGGAGGGCATGGATGGAGCTACTTAGCCATTTTTCTATCTATGATCTGTTAGACTGTGGCAAATGTGTGAGACAGACAGATATGTGACTCGCTTGATATTGCAAACTGAAAAATACAGTTTTGTTTTTCACACTGTATTATGTGGTAAAATGCACGCATTTATGTCTGAAAAGCCCAAAAATTAACTGGTAGTATTTTCATGTTAAGTAGCTGAAGGGTTGGTTCCCAAGATCAACTTCCTTGTGGGCCCCAGACCCCCAGTCCAACACTGACAGTAAGTATGTTTGAGTGCTAGACTGGAGTATCTGGGACCCACTAGTAAAGCTGATTTCTGGAGATCATCCTACAGCTACAGTTTTTTACTAAATGTGGCACTGTGCATTCTAGCCAAACATTCCCCTTTGGTATCATTTGTCCAAAGGACATCCCATTGTGGTCTGTCCTAAAACTCTATAAACCTAAAAGGATTTTCCAATCTCTGGATTTCGCTCACCCATGATGTTGTGCTATCTGTCACATCCTTCTTTGCCTCCTGTGGTCTGTGGTTGGTACAGTCTCTAAAGATTGGCAGTTCAGGCTAGTGGTTGTGTGGTGACATCATTACACCACTAGTCTGAGCATGCATGCTACCATTTCTACTACTTACGGCAACAGCAGGACAGTGTAAAGCTCAGTCTAATGGTTCCTGCAGTGAAATGCTGTGCAGCAGTGACAGGATAGCAGAAGGGTAAGGAGCTCTCCCTGAGGCAATCGGTAACAAAGTATGACACCTCATTTGCGTCCGGACACCCTCCTGGGCTGTCCTGGGGGTGTTTCGCTCACGGATCGCCACTTGGGTTAAACGGATGGACCTGACAAAGGCTTCTTCCTTATAACTCAGCCTGTTTTAATTTGGCATAGAATAACACACACATTAACCATAAACAGAATAAACAAAACCCTAGGCCGCTGCCACTAACTATAGAAATAGCTTCCCTCACTATCGATGGTCCTGGACCTTGGCATCCGAGCCTCACAATATCGACTATACCACCAGGTCCACTGGGTACAGGCCACTCCTCAGCCATATCGGGTAAGAAGAGCCCTCCCTGCAAGCTCCACAGCTGCTCCAACGCAGGTAGCAGACCACACACCCCCCCCCGATCATCCTGGAGTAAGAAGGCCTTTAATAGGCCATCCTAGAGACCAACCACATACCTGGCTGAAACACAGGGATCTGGAAATGTGGGAACAGCCACCCACCCATTCTGCAGCTGTTCCGGAAGGCCAGCCCTAATGGTTCTGGACATTCCATACTAGGTACAAGGGTCCCGCACCCTAATTTGTAAGGGTTCGGTGGATTCGCTGGACCACCGCAAGCGATGATAGTAAAGCCACACCAGGGAACGGAGTCTAAGTAGCCCCCAGTTTTCACCAGAGCCCGCCGTAAAGCGGGATGGACTTGCTGCGGCGTGAGGCTACCAGGTCGCTACCCCTGACGTGACTTGCTTGCGATGACTGCCGGGGTACTGCGTGGTACAAAATCGTAATCCAGAGGCGTAGTCAGGAACAGGCAGAAGGTCAGGGCAGGCGGCAGAGGTTCGTGGTCAGAAACGGGCAGACGCCAAACAGGCAAGGTTAGGAAACGTAGCGGAATGGACTGGTACACAGGTAATCAAAGCGGACTCCAACACTCTCTAAAGACAAGGTACACACACCAACAATCTGGCAGAGACTGCTGGGGGCGTATTCCATATATAGGACCAGCGGCCGTCAATAACCAATTAATGGCGCGCTGGCCCTTTAAATTCAGACCAGCCGTCGCGCGTGCGCCCTGAGCAGGGGGTACGCACACGGCGGCCGGGACAGGCAGGAACGGCGTTCACATGAGCGTGGGCAGGTAAGAGAACTGGCGCCAGGGACTGGACAGCGGGGACATGGACGCGGGGAGCCGCGGCACCCGCGCCGGACCCCCTGCGGGCAGGGGGGTGGCCACAGGGCACCGCGGCACCCGCGCCAGCCCCCATGACAGTACCCCCCCACTTAGGTCTCCCCCTCTTTTTACGGAACTTGGAGAGAAGTTCAGGTTACAGGTTGCCCTTAGGTTCCCACGAACGCTCCTCCGGCCCGAACCCCGTCCAGTCAATAAGAAAGAACCGCTTCCCCCTCACTGTCTTCTCCGCCAGCACCTCCTTGACCTCAAAGATGTTATCAGAGTCGGCCACAAGAGAAGGCGAGACAGATCCTGTCTTTCGGATAAGACGTCAGCTAGATCCTGGTATGGAGTGGGCAGACCCGGCAGGGGCTTCGTAGACTTTGCAGAGGCGGGCCGTAGAACAGGACGGAGTACCGGAAGGCATCGTGAATGGCACACCGGACCCCAACGGACAATCTCGCCTGTGTTCCAGTCTCGGGTCGGAGCATGCTCCTGTAACCAAGGAAGTCCCAGGAGGATTTCTAAAGAGGAGCGAGGCAGAACGAGGAGTTTCAGAGTCTCCTTGTGTAGAGCGCCTATCTGCAAGGAGAGGGGCGCTGTGCAGAACCGAATAGCATCCTTGAGGCATTCGCCACTGACAGGAGACGAACATGGGTTTCTGCAGAGGGGTCACCGGGAGACCGAACTTGGAGACCAGCGCGTCGCTGATAAAATTACCAGCCGATCCTGAGTCAAGGAAGACCGTGGCTTGAAAGGTGCTGTCCGGAGAAATTCCACAGAGTACAGGAACGGTCAGATGGGGAGAGGCCGCACTGACACCTAGGGATGCCTCTCCTGCGAGCCCTAGGTGTGGGCGTTTCCCAGGCGCAACGGACAGTCCCCGATGAAGTGGCCAGAGTCGCCACAATAGAAACATAGCTGCCTCAGACGACGCTGTGAGCGTTCCTCCTGGGTCAAGTGAGCCCTTTTGACCTGCATGGGTTCATCCTCAGGAACTGTTAGCAGAGTCTTTGAAAAACAGGAGCTAGACGAGGTAGCCGGCGTGGTCGGGTGACCTCCCGTTGGAGGCCGAGCTCTTGTTGTCTCTCGGCAAAGCGTATGTCGATTGGGTTGGTCAACCGAATTAGTTCGTCCAGACGGAGACGAAGCAGAGCTGCGACAGCGGAGGAGGTGCGGCCAGGTTCCCCAAAGACCTTGCGGAACCCCTGGAGGAAGGTTTGCAGATTAGCAGTCAGCGGATCTCCTCGGTCCCATAGCGGAGTGGCCCAGGCAGAGCTTCGCCCGTGAGAAGGCTAATTATGAAGGCCACCTTAGCCCGATCAGTAGGAAATTGATGCCCCAACATCTCGATATGGATGGAGCATTGACTGACAAAGCCTCTGCACTTCTTGGGTTCCCCATCATAGCGAGAGGGGAGCGGCAGGTGCAGAGAAGGTCCCGGTGCAGGAGCAGGTAGCGCCATGGCTGCAGTAGCATCTGGTGCAGGAGTGGCGGAAGCAGCCGCAGGCGGAGGTAGACGAGCCGCAAGGTTCTGCATCATGGCCGCAAGCTGGTCGATACGCTGGCTCTGCTGAGCAACGGCCGTCGCAACATCCCGGAGTTCGGGCAGAAGTACCCTGGCGGAATCCATGGCCAGATTGTACTGTAAGGGTTCGGTGGATTTGCTGGACCACCGCAAGCGATGATAGTTAAGCCACGCCAGGGAGCGGAGTCTAAGTAGCCCTCGGTTTTCACCAGAGCCCGCCACAAAGCGGGATGGACTTGCTGCGGCGTGAGGCTACCAGGTCGCTACCCCTGACGTGACTTGCTTGCGATGGCGGCCGGGGTACGGCGTGGTACAAAATCGTAATCCAGAGGCGTAGTCAGGAACAGGCAGAAGGTCAGGGCAGGCGGCAGAGGTTCGTGGTCAGAAACGGGCAGACGGTCAGGGCAGGCGGCAAACAGGCAAGGTCAGGAAACGTAGCGGAACGGACTGGTACACAGGTAATCAAAACGGACTCCAACACTCTCTAAAGACAAGGTACGCACACCAACAATCTGGCAGAGACTGCTGGTGGCGTATTCCATATATAGGACCAGCGACGGCAATAACCAATTAATGGCGCGCTGGCCCTTTAAATCCAGACCAGCCGTCGCGCACGCGCCCTAAGCAGCGGGTACGCGCACGGAGGCCGGGACAGGCAGGAGCGCCGTTCACAGGAGCACGGGCAGGTAAGAGAACTGACGCCAGGGACTGGGCAGCGGGGGCATGGACGCGGGGCACCGCGGCACCTGCGCTAGCCCCCATGACAGTATCCCCGCCCCTTAGGTCTCCCCCTCTTTTTACGGAACTTGGAGAGAAGTTCAGGTGACAGGTTGCCCTCAGGTTCCCACGAACGCTCCACCGGCCCGAAGCCCTTCCAGTCAATAAGAAAGAATCGCTTCCCCCTCACTGTCTTCTCCGCCAGCACCTCCTTGACCTCAAAGATGTTATCAGAGTCGGTCACAGAAGAAGGCGAGACAGATCCACGGGAGAAGCAATTCAGCACCACAGGCTTAACGAGCGAAACATGGAAGGCGTTCGGGATACGCAGAGTAGGAGGCAAGCGGAGCTTGTAGGACACCGGGTTAAGTTGCCGCACTAATGTTGCTGACCGACAATACCTGGCTTCCCCCACTGATACCAGGTCCTCGGTGACACATTACTCCAAGGTCTCCTGACGTACACCATCTAGTGGCAGCACCATGCGACCACCTATGGTCGCTCTGCCACAAAAGATACAAGCAGAGACTAAGAGGTACTCTCCTGCAAACCTGGCCTTCAATCCCCATTATGCAGATAAGAAATTGAAACTAAAAGCCTGGCCGTACTTGTTGTAGCTTAGAGGTAGTTGGTAACTTAGGAAAACATTTGTAAGTGAGCAGGATAGATAACCTCCTTATTTTATTAAAATTAGAATGGAAATGGTAATGAATGTTTATTTACCTTTGCCTATTGTTTAAAGCAAATCAATAAAATGGGAACACCCCTTTTACACCCTCAGTCTAGGTAATCCTTCCAAGCAAGCAATAATTTTTCAGTCTTTTTCTATTTGTACTATCATGAACTTGACCATTTAACATACTGAGGCATCTAGAATTTAAGATGTAACTCTTTATTTTTTTGCAGTTTCTCTGAGCATTGCCTGGTCTGTCCTAGGGGTGACTTTGCTGGGATATCGTTGCCTAGGAATATTGTCAAGTGTATTGAATGTTTTCCACTTTTGCATGTTTCCACTGTTGAATGATGGACTTCAATATTTTTGGAAATAGCCTTATAACCCTTTCAGCAACAATTGCTTCTTTGAGGTCATTGCGTATGTCTTTTCTCCTTGGCACACACACCTGAATTCTCCAGACCAGCAAACTGGAAAAATTTTGGCATTTATAGAACTAGTCAAAATTACTAATAATACATTAACCCCTTAGCGCACCATGACATACTGTTACGTCATGGTGACACTAAGGGATTATGGAGCGATCTCAATTGTTGCGCCCACTCCATACACGGCAGGTGAAGGCTGTTAGATACAGCCGACACCTGCTGTTAACAAGAGAGATTGGGGTCAGCTACGATCTCTGCTGTTTAACCACTTAGACATCGCAGCAATCAGTGCATTAATGAAAGAGGAAGGCACTGTTCCTCCCCCTGATTGCCCCCTCATGTGCAAGCGACATAATCAGGTGGTGCTGGGCAGTTACACGTAATTGGTATTGCCACGTCCATAAAAGTCCAATGTATTAAAATATAACATAATTTATCATTTACAGTAAACACCGTATAAAAAAAAAATTCCCAACTACAAAATTACTTTTTTTTGGGTCATTTTACGTCCCATAAAAATTTTAATAAAATTTATTAAAAATGGCATGTATCCTAAAATGGTACCACTAAAAAGTACACTTCGGTCTTCACTCTCAATCAGGTCTAAAGGTGGAAGAACAAAAAGTTATTGGTCGCAGAAAATGGCACTGCAGCGCAAATTTAAAAAAAGAAAATATTTTTATTTTTTTTAAAGTACTAACACATAATGAAACCTATCCTCTTAATTCCTATGGAAGCAGTAAGTGTGTGCTAAATTTTTCACACACTGCTTCTGCATTTTGGTCTAGTTTTAATTGTTAGGTAAGTAAAAAAATGACACGATGGAATCTGTTGTGTACTGTTGTTCACCTGGTGTTGTATTTATCTAATTTTATGATCTAGAATTCAAAGAGGGTTCACTTTCTTTTTCTCATGACTGTTTTTCCATAAAGCATATGGAAAGGGTTTGCTCTATTGAATTTTTTATATTATTATTCCTTAAAGGGGTTGTTTCGCTACAATGATTGGGTTTTAATTAAAAGATCTTTAAAAAACAAGCAGCTTTGCAATATATGTTCATTACAAATGTCCTACTGATTTTGAGTAAGCCCTGTTAGTAGGAGTACATCAGCTTCTCAAATCTCTATAGCAGCCGACCTGTTGATCCTTATCTCACTGGCTGTCAGGTCTGTATGACTCATCACCTTCAGAATACAGGTCGGAGCAGAGAGACCCTCCAGCACAGAATGCTTCTGTAGTGGAGGGAGGGGGAAGGCTCTGGCTTCTGTGTCCTTGCTGCCTGGATTAACCCTGTGTGTGCCTGCTTCCTCCTGCTCTCTACACAGATAGATGTGACAGCAGTGACCCTGTGTGTTACTATAATCATGATGTGTCTGTGGAGCTGTAACTATACTAATACTATACAAATCAGGGGGCATGTGAATGCTTCATGCTCTGGTGTACTAGTGACACATCCTGAGTATAGTAACACTTCACAGCTGCTCTGTGTCTGTTCTGACAGGGTCTGTTTGTTGCTGGAGATGTGCAGATTTGTATGCTAAGCAGGGGGTATAGGAACACTTGCATCCCCCCTGCTCTGGCTCCACACTCATAGATCAGCTCTCTCCTGTCTCCTGACTGTGGAGACGAGCAGCAAGAGCTGCAGCAGACCTAGGCAGGCACACACAGGGTTAACTCTGGCAGCAAACCCCCTCCCGCCCCCACCCCCTCCCGCCTGCTGTATAGAAGTTATGGAGGAGAGCTTTCTGTGTGCTGAGGGGAGGGGGGGAAGAGGGAGGAGAGGAGGCAGACAAGAAGCACGCCCCTCAGTTCAACTGCCAGGCTCACTGACTTAGGCTGAAAGCTTGTAATGAGACAACTCCTTTAAAGTCTATGACAAGCATGGTCATGATACCACTCTTACACCAGCATATGAAAATAGAAGCCATGGTTTGAAATCGTAGTAAAACCCCTTAACAAATCTTAAATTCAGTTTTTATTGCTATACATTAAACAACAAACATAGAAATGTCACAGAATTCAAGTTTATTTTCTCTTATACTATATTTATTTCAAGAAATATTTACCAGTGCGTCTTTTTACAAACACATGAACTTTCACGCTCAGATTTCTTAAAAAAGCATTCCCATCTCCTAAAGTGATGGCATATTACTAAAACCTGATGATTAGACGTGGTCCAGTCTCTAGGACCCCCACTGATTCACTGTTTAACCCTGATCGGTGGGGGAGGGGGATGGATCCTAAAGGCCAAACACCCCACCATCATCTCTTAGTGAAACGGCAATACTGCTTTACAACAAACAATAATTACAAACAGTATTGGTGGCATATCCTTGTTCATGTATTAATGCCAGAATAAAAAAATAACATCTTTTATTATAAAATATCAAGAACAAAGATAATTAAAAGTTTAGAATAAAATTATTTTTTGCTATTCTCAATATACAAATACTTATACATACAATGATTCCATGAAACAGGTTTCATGCAGCACAGAAATACTCAAAGCATAAGAACTATGTAGTCCAGCAGAACTGTGATACATCAGCAAATCATTCTTTTGAGAACCTAAATGAAAATGCTCCCAAGCAAGTACTTGCTGCAAAGCACTTATGAGGCACTAGCTGTGTTCCTGTCTAGAGTGTACATATGTCTGCAACATGTACAGATCTGTGATCTTTAATGTGTATTTCTCATCCTAAAGTTCAATGCTTTTGCAATGTGTGCGCATATATACACACAAATACAGGCAGTCCCGGGGTTATCTATGGAATAGAGACTGTAGGTTTGTTCTTAAGCTGAATTTGTATGTTAGTTGGAACAGGTATATGTATTAAATGAAACTCCAGCACAAATTTTTTTTTTTCACCTCATTTTCACCTTATGCGCTACTGTGGCATAGTGGAACTTGTAGTTCCACAGCTACTATCTGCTGTGGAAGATGGAACTACAAGACCCAGCATGCCCCATAAGTCTCCACTTGTAACTAGGGGACAGATGTAAGTCGGGACGTTGTAAGTCGGGGACTGCCTGTGTTTATATATATATATATTATATATATATATATATATATATATATATATATATATATTATATATATATATATATATATATATTATATATATATATATATATATGTATGTTATTATATATATATATATATATGTGTATATATATATATATATATATATATATATACATATGTGTGTGTGTGTATGTGTATACTGTATGTCTTTTCAAACACCTTAATTTTTCCAGTTATATTTAACAATTACACACTTTTTGTACAGCATATAACATGAAATGGTTCATAGACAAGTTAAAAACACAAAAACAATATGAATTTTGAACTTCAAAAGTAACAATAAGAATCAATGAATAATACATTTCCTTTTTCCTGTCTGTTAAAGCCTGGTGGTCACACAATTTTCTTTTTATCGCCAGCAAAATTTGGATCAGGCCATCTGTAGCCAAATCCAAAGTTCAACACTAGCAATCATACGGGTTGTATTTTGCACCCCAAAAAATTATCTTAAACCATTGTAAGTAACTATGGATCTCTTGAGCAACAGCAGCTACATTCCCATCTCCAAGTTTCCATTGATGCACCACAATGTATAAAACCACTCCTATTTTCCATTGACGCACAACAATATACAGAACCAATGTAGTCATTAAGCAAGTGAATAAAATTACAAGACTAAGATATTATTCAATATGACTAATAATAAACACAATATTTACTGAAAGTTTAAAAAAAATCACATAAAATATTTAGTCTATTATTGTACATTATCATGTTTAAAGATAATAAATAAGTCAGTGTAACAAATTAGGGTACATCTGTTTTAGGGGATAATATTTTTTTCAGAGAGTTTAAAAGTTTTTAATTGTCATTCCACAGCTATTGTTTCCCAATACTTAAACACATGCCTGCTTAAAGGCATGTTCCAAGAGTTGTAAAAGCTAGCTTGTCTATCGGGGTATGATTAAAAATAAAAGGAAAGGTTCATACTTACCTCCTGGATACTCCTGTTCAGTCGCATCTCCCGCCCCATTCACCCCCATTAATAGAAGTGAAAGGTTCATGTGACAGGTACAGACAATCACAGGCCACATTGGTCACATGCACGCGACGTTATGGCCTTTGATTTGCTGTACCTATCATGCAAATGATAAACAATTCACTGCTACTACCGAGTTGAACGGGACAGGCACCGTGGCTGAACAGGAGGTATGAACCTTCTATTTTTAATCATGCCCCAACAGAGAAAACAGTTTTTACAACTCTCAAAACACCCATTTAAGTATGCATGCAATGCAATGATGGTTTAATGAATCTTAGTCTGAGTCGTAGTCACCTGCTAACTATGCCAATAAATTACACAATGAAATAATTACTTATTTACCATTTCCTTAGTCTCTGCTCCATTTGCTATAATGCACAGTATGTAAGCTTAACTTTCTGACGTGACATTAAATGACATTACATGTATTTTGTTTTGTGAGTAGTTCAAGTTCTGACATAGCGTACTTCCACTACTAATTTGCAGATTTATTTATTTATTCACCTCTAGTGCTAGTGTTACCTTTTTAACATACCTAAGTACAGTATACAAGAACAGCAGAGAATTTTCCCAAAGTGTTGTGGTCTGCTGTTGTATATCAGCATATGTAATTTTATTAATAATGCAAGAAATTGTATTGGCTAGGACCTCTTTATACATATTTATGCTTATTTGTATAGTTTTTCCATGCCTAAACCAAAACTAGAAATAGATCCACTAAATATAAGTCCTTTGTTGTCTTAGGGTGCACTCATAGCTTTGTCTTAAAGGGGATGTATCGCTTCATCAGTTCGTGTGATTCATTGTATTTTCAGTTTCGTAGCTCTACAAATCAAGGGGCGATTCTTCCCCTCCCAGCTGGGTGTTTCTTAACTTAAAGGGGATGACATCATCCCCCTCTTCACTGTTCATGCTCGCTCCCGAGTCAGTGTGCTCCCCCCCCCCTCTCTGAGTCCATATGTCACTGTGTAGTTCCTCTCCCTATGCAGTCTTATTTTGTAAGAGCTGTATGTTTACATACCACAGGCCTGCATTCAGTCTAGACAGTCTTCTATGAACTCAGAGCACTGATCTCTTCTCCTCTCACAGCTGGAGGTTTGTTTTGTTACAGTTGAATCCAGTCTTCTATGAACTCATCCAGAGCAGCACAGATCTGTCTCCTTTCTATGTTTACACACAGCAGCATTAGGCACCGAGCACAATTCTGCTGTTTTCTGATTGGAGAAGCAGCTGCAGGGTTACTCTGCAACTGCTGGCTGTGCTGAGTGAAATGTTTCCGGACCCTTATTCTGAGTGAGAGAGGCAGGAATGCTCGCTCCCGTGAATATGACCGGGGGCCAGACAGAATGTAAATTAGTAGAGCCATCAGCCAATTAAATGAAAGGAGGTGGAATCCGACCGGCACTGGGAAACAGTGTTTACACAAAACGAAGATAAGGCAGACAGTGAAAACAAGACAGCCTTGCAAATGACATCCAATTGCAAATTGCTTTTTCACTGTCCCCTTATTCTGAAGACCATTAATGTAATTATATAACCCCTTTAAGAGGAATACATCAAATCTGCACTGTATGAACAAAGCCTAAACAATTTATTGTCTCCACATGTAAAGTTGTCTTAGCGCCATCCCTCCTTAGCCATAAGTATGCATTTTCACAAATCACTAATTACAGTTAAAAGGCATCATCGGTAGTTTCTTATAAACCTTATAAACCTGGCACTGAGTATGACAAGTCGTTTATCTCAATGATATTGTCATGTTTTAACATTGTTTTGAGCTTACTGTCTAAATTTATTATTTGCAGTATTGAAAATTACACAGAAGGTCAACGTTGAGGTAGAAAGGGTGTCTACGAGGTACAGCAAATTACATCATGACATTAAATAGGCTCTTTCCCACTTATTCCAACTATTTCTTTAGATTTCCTGACCTAAGACGCATAATAGTTATATATGACCATGGTTTAGTAAGGGCTATTGACAATGTACTTACAGAACAGGGTATTCTCCAGTAAAGGACCATTACTGGACTATTCTCATTAGGTCATTTATAAAAAAATATTACATTTCAATGGCTGAAAATGGGAAAAGGAAACAAGGCATTAATATGATTTAGCAGGGAACCTGTTTAATGACTTCCAGGAAGACAATCTAAAGATCTATAATTTATACACGCTAAGCCTGAATTAATCTCTCAGCTGAAAAAAGCCTCCAAGTTCTATTAAAACAGATATATAAACAGTAATATATGTGAATTCTTCCAGTTTCCAGTCATTGTGCCTGAGTATATGATGCAATTATTTTACAGCATTTACGCTTCAACATTAAAGGGGTTTAGTGGTTTAGAAAACCAGTCTTTAAATACACTATTAAAGAACTCTGAGTGTAGAGGAGATTCCTTGCTCTGAACCGCCATCAACAGCCCATTAATTTCAATGAGAACTATGTCATGCTTCATTTCCCTTGTAGTGGTACTGCAGGGAATATAAACAATTGCTGTCAGGTTTTCCCATGTGTCCCAGCAGTGGAGCAAACTGTGATCATTTGCATTCTGGGGACCCTTTAAACAAAAAAGTCCTTGTAAAAAATAGCATACCCCCTTGAATCTTTACAAGATTTACTAATTATAGCAAATATTCCTTACAAAATTACCTATATCACCAGTAGAGATACATTTAGGGATCTATAGCAGGCATTAGCTTGACTCTATCACTCAGCCATGAATCAGTAGTAGTAAATACATTCACAGCTCATAGATTAAATAGGTCGATTGGAGGCTGGAAAAAAATGAGCACAAATATTCTAACAAATTTATCCTTCTCTCATCCTATGTTTCTCATTAAAAATCTGTCTAGAATTGCCAGAGCTAAAGATTTGTTTTACCTCATGGGAAACATCTACCTAGTAAAAATAACTTTGTGACAATGATATTATTTCCTACACTAAATTTTCTGCCTTGTAATACACATTGTCACATGAAAAGCAAATATAGACAATAATTATCACAAGACATCATATAGGGATCCCCATCTATGTATTTATGAATGGAGAAACCAGTGAAGTCACTGTACTAAAAGACTAACTCCTGCAAATTTGCCACTAAGCTAGCTTTTACCTGAACAATGTACATTTATGCCATTTTTCCATTTCTGTCAGTAATTAAATCTTGATTCTATACAATCTGTAGTACAAGAATGAATCAATAAATAAATAAGGGGAATCCATTTACGTGTTTAAATAACATTGAATAGACATAAACCCTGATCAGCCATAACATTAATCACTTCCTGACATGGCAGTTTTTGGTCACAGTGTTTCAATTCTTTCATCTGCGCCTTGAGATAGCAGTAACTTGTTTTTTTGTTGGATGAGTTTGTTTGTTTTTTTTAAATGGTACCATTTATTGTGCCACAAAATGTATTGAGAAGCCAAAAACATTTAATATTTGGGTGGTGGGATAGAAAAAAAACATAATTGCAGGTTTCATTTTTACCGAGTTTACTCTGCATTACAGGTGACAAATTGTCTTTTTTCTGTTGTTCAGTACACTCATAGGGATACCTAATTTTTTAAATAACCTTTTAATTTTTTACTCAATAGAGCAATGCAAGGGGTTGTGTTGTAAGTTTTATTGGTACGTTTTGGGGATAAACATGACTTTTTGACTACTTCTTATTCCATTGCCTTTGGGAGCCAAGGTGAGAAAAAAAATTGCTTTTTACTATATACTGCAATACTTATATATTGCAAAACATTGCCATTTTATAAATCTCTTATTATACCTTGCTTCTGCCAAAGTGCAACAGGAGTACTAAGATGGCAAATCTAAGAGCCTTCACTTGGCCTCCAGCTGCCATACCAACCATTCTACAGCTCAGAATTATGTCATGGAGAGGTGCACTTAAATGACAGAAAGGGGCCCCTCATGGTCTATGGGTTATATTGCTGTGGTCACTACTGACCACCATTCAACCACTAAATGGTATCAGTGTTTTCAGAAGCCAGCTGCAGTTAACAATTGCCACCTGCAATGCATGGAGTGAGCTTCCAAGACTGCTTTATACTCCCTGTCCCAACATTTTAAACATAAAAAACAATAATAATTTCTTTACAATAGCATATGTCAATTGTGCTATATTAGGCAGTGACAAGTCAGTTTTTAAACAGGAGTTGAAAGCAGGAAAAAATGGGCACAGCTGCATAAGTGTGGTTTGCTTACTACGAAAAAAGTTGTCACCAAGATGCACAATCGGAAGAAGGCAAGCTGGCAGTGGTAATGTGATGCTTTAGACATTGTTCTGCTGGGAATCCTCGGGAAGTGGTTTTCACATTATTTTGTTATGTACCACCTACCTCCTACCTAGATATGTGTGCAGTACACCCCTAATGACAGTGGCCTTTTCAGCAAAATAATGCACCCTGCCTCACTGCAAAAATAATTAAGAAATAGTTTAAGTTACAAGACTTGAACCCCAAACTCAACCAATCTATAAAATGTGCTGGAAAAACAATTTCAATCAATTACGGCCCCACCTTATAATTTACAGGATCATTACATCTTGGTGTAATATACCACAAGACTCCTTGTGGAGTCCACACCGCAACAATTTAAGGCTGTTTTGGTGACACAAAAGGGGTCTACAAAATATTAGGAAGTTGGTTTTAATGGTATGGCTCATCGGTGTATTAAGACAACCCACATGACATACTTTTTTGAAAATATTTTGCAGTCTTAAATAGTACACAACAAGTCTGATCAGCAATAATATGGCATTGTTTCTTACACAGTGTAGCCATCTACTATGTAGACCAATGCAATATTGTGCTACAAAAAGGACACTTATATGGCATCCAATCACAATTCATCCATTTCAAGGTATGTGTTAAATCCATTAGCAGTAGTTCTCTGATCACAAATCCTTGTGTGATTTGGTGGTAAAACCTCTCCTAAGTGGCAGTTGTGCTGGGTATCTTCATGACTTAGAGGTAAGATTGGTTCTGTTCTTGGATCCTTCTTGTCATAGTACAAAGCCCACAGCAACGTGATGGTGAGAATCATAGCTAGAATCTGTGTAACACCGATGGCAATTCCAAGGAACCTTAACACTTGTAGTTGTTTGGTGCCTCTCAGAAAGCTGTACATTTTTCTACTACATCCCTAAAATAAAAATGAAAACAATCAGTTGATAAAACTTAAGTAGCATTTTAACAGAATGGGCAAAGAAAACTGTCAAACCAAAAAGGAAAAGGGTTGAAACTAACATTAACAATGACAAGTTGCCAATAGATACAGTATAAGTAAATTCCATCCTTGGAAAAGACTCAAAAATGTATAGCTTTATGTCTATTTCTTGATTTAAAACCAAGGGAATATTGAAAGACTACTCAGTCATGCCCAAGAATCATCCCTCACTCATGAATTAAATTAATGGACATCCATGAAAATAATGTTATGGATTTCTGTCTAGCAGGCTCTCAATATTGAAACGTTGATTTAGATGTTAGTCTGCCAGCTGCACAATAATAGTAGAAAAAAAGATGGTGGCATGTGCTTCTGCCAGATTAATAAGGTATAAGTACATTTTACATTTAATACATTCTGCAGTTCAACCATTTGTTACATAGTTTGTAAAGCCGAAAAAAGACAGATGTCCATCCAGTTTAGCCTATTGTGTTACAATGTTGATACAGAGGAAGACAAAACTCCCCATGAGGTAGAAGCCAACTGTCCTTATTTTAGGGAAAAAATTCCTTCCCAACTCCATTCTGGCAATCAGAGAAATCCCTGGATCAATGACCCTTCTTCGGAATCCCAGTCACTATAATAAAGGAAGGAACCTCTTAGTCCTCAATGTCAGTTCTGTAGGCCCAAGTGATGGTTGTGATCACAAATGTGAATTGGAAAAGGGGTAAGAAGTTTGGGTGTAATTATTAAATTTTACATTCATCTACAATTTTGAGGTGTTATGAGTTCTCTCATTTTGTCTGTATTTGTATTACAACTGTGAACTACTTATGGCATGTGCTCTAGGTAGTTAGGTTGATAGGCATTTAGACTACTGCAAATTAATAGTAATTTGCATAGAACCATGTTTCTAAGATGCAGATGATGTTTTTGGCATGATTTTGTGCATACCATGCCAAAACCTCAGAGAACCATCCCTTATTAAAACAGCAAATACAAATTAGATAGGGTTCATGCAGGTCTAGTTGCAGTACACCACAGAGGCAAAAACACTCTCTGGGTTTAAGGTAATGGGGGAAACCTAGGGATCCCTTTTAGGAAGGGGGGGGGGGGGCGAGACCATGCTGTGTGTAAGAGAGGGGACTATAAGCAGCAGTCTGTGTAGGTAAGGGAATGAACATTAGTTTATAAGAAAGAGAGGGCAAGACCACCAATCTATATGAGAAAAGGGGGCCATAAGCATACATCCATGTAAGAGAGTGAGTCCATAAGCAGTAGTTTATGTGAGATTTAGACCATAGGCAGCAGTCTTTATGAGAGAGGACGGCCCTAAGTAGCAGTCAATGTGAGATGGGGGGCCATAAGTGCCAGTCTTTGTGAAATAGAGGGGTTTATGAGTAGCAGTTTTCATGAGAAAGAAGGACTATAAGCAGCAGTCTATGTGTGAAGTAGACCATGGACAGCAACTCATGTAAGAGAGGGGCGGGGCTTGAGCAGCTGTATATGTGAGAAATAGGGTGCCATAAGCCAGAGATCTCTCTGTAGAAAACGCTGCAGTTGTGAGTAGAAGTTGTCATATCAAGTCAGGCTGAATAATGAATAAGAAAAGGAAAAGTGGATGATTCCCATCAAAGAAGACATAAACTATAAGTCCCTGGATGTAGCTACACTTTATTTACTTTTAAGTTCTGTGGAGTGTCTGTATAGAATTGGTATCTACCACTTTATGATCAGTATATGGCGATAATACTGTTTTTAGTATGGTGGTGGGCACAATATGGTGATAATATCAGGTCATGATGTGGTGATATTATTTGGCCCTTTTATAGTAGTATTGCATAGTAACTGTTTGATTGTAATATTTGGGTCAGGTGTATTATGGATACAGGTTCCAGGAAGCAGAATGATTATTTAAAAAAAAAATACTGAATCACAACTATTTTCAACATACACCATTGTATGTGTATCCAGTGGCCTACCTTCTATTGGTGGTGGAAATATAAAAACACATCAGGATAGACTGTTGTCCTGTTGTAAGTCTAACTGCTGCAATACCTTCTCTAAGCTGAAGCCATACATAAGCACAACGTGGAGGTAATATCAGGTCATGATGTGATGATATTATTTGGTCCTTTTATAGTAGTGTTGCAGGTTCCAGATACACTGAACTAATTTCATGTAAAAGTCATATCTGGGGCCACTTTACAGCTCAGATGGTGTATCTCATCCTTTGGCATAAAAATTATCACAATGGGATGTATATTCCATTAAGACAACTAAGTATCCAACTGCAAAGCAAAATGTGCCAGGTATTGTATCCTAAAGGCCAAAGTTGCCCAGAACTGTAATTTATTGTAAGCCCTATTACCTCAGTAATCATTTATATAGCGGCTCATAAAGAGAATTTATAAGCATCCTGTTATGGTGGCTATGACTTCTGGCAACATACTGTAAATAATGATATAAATAATCCTTAGAAACTGTAACAGGATACCCACATATTGCTTACTCACATTAAAAACATACATTAAATAAAATAATTAAATAGTGTAATAAGTACAGATTAAACAGAGAAGTGAATACATCACAGAAAGTGCCTGAGCATTTTTATTTCAATATTTGGAGAAAAACAATAAACACTGAATTATCTCCATTTATGAATACTGAGCTGTAAAAAGCCATAAGGGATATCACTGCAACAATTCGAATATTAAATTCAAGCCTGCAAAATCTTGTTTCTGAACAAGCAGTAAGACCTAAGCTCCTAGACTTCTGCCAGGAATGGATTTTCTATATTACTTCTATTATTCTATTATCCTATAAAGCCAGTGCTGCAAGGAATCTAGATTTCTTATTGTATTATAAATTTAAGCGTGTCACCTATTTGTTTGTAGTATATAAACACATAAGTGTGGTTAATCTGCATTGTCTTGTAGTATCACGCTTCTTCCATCATAATACGCACAGGACTTTTGTTGTCCTATCTATAATTAGATCTTAAAATTCTCAGATGAGTGTACTATATGTAGCATCATTTCTTCTATCCTCAAGTGTATCTGGAATTGCTAATAAAGCTGAAGTTACCAACAGCAAAAATGTACAAGATTGTTTCTACAACTGAGAAGATAATTAGCTAAAGTGCCATTTCCACGGTACACTGCTGTATAAAAGGTGAATATTCTCTTCTTTCCTCCAAACTGTAAATGTTTGTTTTTGCAAATGGATATATAGTAGACAGATCTGTACATATATGCTATAAAGCCAGAATGTGGATACCACTTTTAATTAGTGGCTTGTTGATTTCACTAATTGCTAACGTGTGCAATAATTCGAGTGTACAACCAATTGAACTGAAGTGACCTTCACAGTGGCACTGTTAGGGGCCGTTCACACGGCCCAGGACAAATACCGGCCGGGTTGCCGGCCGGTAGGTGTCCTGTGTTGCCCCCCGCTCCCCACGGCCGCCGGGGGAGGGCGGCTTTTCCTCCGCGATGACGAGAACAGCCCCCCCCCCTCCCATTGAATGCACCATTTTTCCGTCCGGAAACCGGACGGAAGATTGTGCATGTTCAATGTTTTGTCGCCGGTCCCCGCGGACAAAACCGCCGGGGGGAAAAAAAACCCCTGCAGTGGGGACTGCTGCAACGGGTTTTTCCATAGAGGCACAATTGTGTTTTTCATTTTCGGCCGGTTTTTCAGGCGGTCTGAAAAACCGCAAACCGGCTGAAAAAAAGGCTGAAAACCCGTGCCGTGTGGACATGCCCTTAAGGAGGCAATAGGGGGACCCTACAGAGTCCACTTTTTACTGACCAATAATAGGGTTGCCTTAGAGACACTGATTCTCCAATTTTATAAAGACATATGGACGACATGTATGAACGGGACTGTGCCAGATATCTGCCGTCTTTTCATCCTGATATCAGGCGCAGTTCATACATGTTTAAATCTCCCGCGGCATGTGGGAGGTGGGGTGCCGTAGAACCGTAGCGAAGCTACATATTTATAGCTTCACTACAGAATTTCTAGGAGCATTACAGCTGGAACAGGTATACCACTTTCAAAGTGGTATACCTGAGCCAAAATTGTCACCCTAGTGCTAGAATGCGCCTGACTTATGACCTGCAGTAGAACGGGTTCATAAATCAGGCACATTCTATTTCATTATTATGTGCATGAAATTTGGCATTCACACACCAAATTTCATGCATGTTGCCCATTGTGCCTTGCTTTGTGGAACTCCTCATCTCTGTCTACCACCCTACCTGTTCTCTCTGCTCTGCTGCTGATATCAGGTTACATTCCTCAATCATCCGAACCTCCCATGTCTGTCTCCAAGATTTCACACGTGCTGCACCAGTGCTCTGGAACATGCTACCACGGGTTATGAGACACTCACAACTCTCATAGTTTTAAGAGGGCCCTGAGATCACATTTTCTCATTCTGGCCTACCAAGATCCTTAGTTGCTAACCCTCACCTGCTATCACACACATCTGTCACTCCCTTCACTAGGGCACTTACAGTAAACCATGAAACATGGCTGGAACATTGTAAACTTAGCACTTCTCACTGTTCGTTTAACCAATACACCCTAAGGCCATGTTCCCACAGCTTAAAAATACGTCCTAGTAACTACGGTAATCCACAATTCTCATAGAGAACTATGGATTACGTCTCCTCTCCCTGCTCGGCGAATACGCCGAGGGGAGAGATAAGTGACATGTGAATTACCAGCGGCATATACGCGCCGCTGGTAATGAAAGTCTATGGGCTGCGAGGTATCGGCCCCCCGCTCCCTCCCCCTCTCCCGCCCCCAGCGTAATTGCGGGGCGTAATTACGTCCCGCAGTTAACCCGTGTGAACATAGCCTAACAGACAGTGAGCTCTCACGAACAGGGCCCTCATACCCTGTGTCTCATCTGTAAGCAGCCTTTTACTGTATAATGTCTATCTTTTTCTCTCTACTTATACCCTCTAATTTGTAACTTGCTGCAGAATATGTTGGCGCTGTATAAATAAAGATTACTACTACTCTATGAAGATATAACACTTAGATACAATGTAAAGTAGTCAGTGTACAGTTTGTATAACAGTTTAAATTTGTTGTGCCTTCAAAATAACTCAACACACAGCCATAAATATCTAAACCACTGGCAACAAAAGTGAGTACACAAATAAATGAAAATGACAAATTGCGTCCAAAGTGTCAATATTTTGTGTGGCCACCATGATTATCCTCTTCCACTCCTCAAAGTAAATATATAGCCGGACTTCTATTTATAACCGCATGCATAGGAGTGTGTCATGGACGCCTTCATTCACAAAGCAATATATCAAAATTATAGCAGCAAACACTCCAATAAGATAGTATAAATCTTCTACAAATATTTATTAAGGCATATTTTCAAAGCCAAAAACACTCATTAAAAATGTATAAGCATATAGAAAAATTGATAGCATGTCAGGGCTAGGCTGTGTTCAGGCTCTAGGGATCTGCAGGCTGCAGCAGCTGATGCACGATCCCACCCTGATGCTCATGCTGCTGGCAGCTCTGTGAGTGACAGGGGCCCAGCCACTCCTTACAGGGGGCGAGTTGCACCAGCCAATGGGGGGGACCCGAGGCCGCTCCAATCAGCTGCAGGGGCGGTATCCGGGAATCCCATTAAACTCCCTGAAGGCTGAGTGCTGCGCCTGTGATATTCCTGGCTACCCCTTTCTTGTTTTGTGTTTTGTTTTTGCTTTTCTTTTGTACCTGACCTCGGTTTGGGTTTCTCCTGACCCGGCTTTTTCCTCCTGATTTTGGTGCTTCGCTTCCTTTGGCTTTTTGACCCCGGCTTGTTTACGTTCTTTCCTTTCTGGTTCTGATTTGTGGTTTTTGGCGTTCCAATTTGATATCGACCCGGGACTGTCTGACCTTCTTGCTTCTCAGGGCCCCAGCACTTTTAGTAGCGCAGGGACTGTCGCCCACTTGCCGTCTGCTGCCTAGGGCAGCACGTCAAGCAGGCAGGGACAGTGGGGGGGGTTCCAGTTAGGGCTCACTGACGTGACATAGCACTTGCGGTTTTTTGGATCTCCTAAGCAGGAGTATCAGGCGATAAGTCCATAGAAATGGTATACAGCATTCTCAAGGCAAGTCCATTCTCAGAGCAATCTGCTCAATTGTGTGCAGCCGTACGCCTGAGGAAGGGGCGGAGCCTCAAAACGTCACGTACGGCTGCACACAATTGACAGATTGCCTGAAAAAGGACTTGCCTTGAGAATGCTGTATACCATTTCTATGGCTTACGCCATACTCCTGCTTGGGAGATCCAAAAAACCGCAAATGCTATCAATTTTTCTAATATTTATACATTTTTAAATGATGTTTTTTGGCTTTGAAAATATGCCTTAATAAATATTTGTAAAAGATTTATACTATCTTATTGGAGTGTTTGCTGCTATAATTTTGATATCCTCTTCCACTCTTTATGACAACATAATGGATCTGGTGGATGTTAGAGACCTTGCGCTCCTCCACCTTCCATTTGAGGATGCCCCATAGATGCTCAATAGGGACATGCTTGGCCAGTCCAGCACATGTACCCTTATTTTCTTTAGCAAGGCATTGGTCATCTTGGAGGTGTGTTTGTGGTTGTTATGTTGAAATACTGCCCTGTGGCCCAGTTTCCGAGGGGAGGGGACCATGCACTGCCTCAGTATGTTACAGTACATGTCAGCATTCATGTTCCCTCAATGAACTGTAGCTACCTACAGCCGGCAACACTCATACAGCCCCAAACTATGACACTCCCATAATCATGCATGACTGTAGGCAAGACACACTTGTCTTTGTACTCCTTACCTGGTTGCTGCCACACAAGCTTGACACCATCTGAACCAACTAAGTTTATCTTGATCTCATCAGACCACAAGACATAGTTCCAGTAATCCATGTCAGCAAACTGTTTGTGGGCTTTCTTGTGCAACATCTTTAGAAGAGGCTTCTTTCTAGGATCACAGTCATGCAGAACAATTTGATGCAGTGTGTGGTGTGTGGTCAGAGCACCGACAGGCTGATCCCCAATGCAATGCTGGCAGCACTCATACATCTATCGATATGATGCTGAACACATACAGTCAACCTCTTTGTTCGACCATGTCGAGGCCTGTTCTGCGTGGAAACTGTGTTTTTAAACAGCTATATAGTCTTGGACACCATGCTGCTGTTCAGTTTTAGGGTTTTGGCAATCTTCTTATAGGCTAGGCAATCTTTATATAGAGCAACAATTCTTTTTTTTCAGATCATCAGACAGTTCTTTTCATATGCCATGTTGAACTTCCAGTGACCAGTATGAGCGAGTGACAGTGATAACACCAAATCTAACTCACCTGCTCCACATTCACACCTAAGACCTTGTAACACTAACGAGTCACATAACGAGGTGGAGGGAAAATGTCAAATTGGGCCTAATTTGTCCATTTTCACTTAGGGGTGTACTCATTTTTGTTGCCAGTTGTTTAGACATTGATGACTGTGTGCTGAGTTATTTTGAGGGCACAGCAAATTTATACTGCTATACAAGCTGTACACTGACTACTTTACATTGTATCAAAGTGTCTTATCTTCAGTGTTGTACCATGAAAAGATATAATACAATATTTTAAAAACATGTGAGGGATGTACTCACTTTTTTAAAATCAGAAAAAGAGAATAAACCTATCTGAGAATACTCTATAGCACAGGTGTCAAACTGCCGGCCCTCCAGCTGTTGGGAAACTACAACTCCCATCATGCATTTGTATAATCTATAACAGTGGGCATGATGGGAGTTGTAGTTTCCCAACAGCTGGAGGGCCGGCAGCTTGACACCCCTGCTCTATAGTAAGGAGCAACACAGCCTCTGTGTATTGCCATACAGACTTTGTCCACTGGGTTTTGTTGTGTGCAAGTCTCCTTCACCAAATTTAAGGCCTGACAGACCCACCCTTATCACCCAAGTGTTCAGAACAGAACTGTCCAAGAATTTAAATACATTGAGTAAAAACAAGACTATTCATCACCAGGTTCCTGCTGGACCGTGTACATAAAAGTATAATTTACTGGGGAAAAAAATCATTAAAATTCCATGGTTGTACACAAGTTTCACAGTTTAATTAACTTAGGTGTTTGCTGTCAAAAAGTGTGGTGCCAACTGTGAAGTGTGGATAAGGATAATCTGAAGCAGGTTTTTTAATATTTAAAAACAGTGGTGAAAAAGAAGAACAGCAACGGTGAGAAAGGAGAAGAGTGGCAGTGAAAACCGTCACAGGACAGATGCTTAGAGGACAGTTTGTTTAACCAGTTCCTGACCAGATCATTTACCCACCCTCTTCTGACTAGGCTTATTTTAATTTTTAAGTACATAAGGGTTTGAATGCTATAATGCTTTCTCGCACTATTTTTTCCACCTTTTTTACATGATACATAAAGCTTTATTTTCATGTAATTTTTATGTCAGACTTTTTTTTAATAATACAAAGGAAAATGGTTTCTGGGGGATTTCAACATAATTATTATTATTTTTTGCTGATTTCCCCTGTAACTAGGTTTGATATATTAGACCAGAAATACACTATTTCAAGTCACTGCAGAGTTTATCTGGGTCTAATAAGACCCAGCAGCATCTATAGGTACACTGCCCTGATGATTACATGACTACCAGGGATGGGAAGCAGGTCGGGAGGCTTTCGGCCTATTGTAATACAGCGCTCATTGAGCACTGTTCATACAACAATTGGGAATGTGGGACAGTAATAATCCATCCCTGCCTTCTAAGCCAAGAGCCCGTCTGCTGCTCCTGCAGCTGCACAATTAGTATGCAGCTGCACACTCTGCACCTCCATTTTAAACAGCAATGATGAGTTAAATTACCAAAACCCGAATGTATAAAGTCTATATCTAATTAAGACCCCTTGTTGTGATCCTCAATTGTTATTGGTTGGTTGAAGGACACTGCAAGAATGGTAAAACTGGAGACCAGTCAGATGCAGCCATGGGTAAGAACCAGAAGATCAGTTGTGCACTACTATCTAGATAGAGAAAACAAAGGCAAAGTCAAAAATGCACAAAAGAGTGATGATCCAAAAGGCAAGGCAATAGGTAAAATCAAGGATCAAATACAGTCAGTTGGTAAATAAAGGCTAGAGGTAGTGACTACATAGCAACTGGTACTCAGGCAATGAGTGAGAGCTGGCTAGGTCTAAAGAGCAGGCCCTGATGACATCATCAGGAGAAGCTTTTCAGTAAGCATCCTGCTGCACAGTAACAGAAAAAAAAGCAAATAGGGTGTGGTTGTGTATATGGGATAGAATAACATAAAATCCTAGGCTGGTATGTGACATAGTTTGTGTCTGACTGCACAGGTCTCCTATTTAGTAGCATAATAAAATTTTTGGTCTCCTGCATTAATATCAAGGTGAATAACACCAGGCTTTAACTCGTAAGGACCAAATAAAAAAAATTGAGAAGACTTACTTATGATTCCAAGCTGTACTGGACAGGGTTCTGTCTGTTTTTGCTTATGTGCATTTGTATACTGCATTTGTGCATGCATCCATTATTGAGCATGATGGAACTATAAAGGCCCGTCCCAACGACAGGGTTTTCAGTCGATTTTACAGATGGTTTTCAGACTTGAAAATTGTCTGTAAAGCAACTGTCAACCTTTTACATTGATTTAAATAGTAAATCCATTCAGCAGTCCACACTGCATGGGTTTAACGGCAGATGGTTTTTGACACCACCGGCGTTCCTAAAAACTTAGAACATGTTCCTTCTTCTGCGTTTTCGGGCAGAACATCAACATGTGGGTGTGAAAGGGGTTGGCTTAAATCCGCAAATGGCGGACTAAAGCTGTCCCCCTACGTGCCAAAAGTAGACAAAATATCGGTCAGAAAATCCAACCAGTATTTTGTCTTTGCCATGTGTATGCATCCTAAAAGTACTATTAAGAAAAAATGTCTCCTAAATTATCATATTAGTTGGAATCTTGTAAAAAAAAATATTCTGTAAAAACATCTTGAACTGAAATGAAGCATCTTTTTTTTCTACTTATTTCTCAAACTCTGTTCTAAAAGTTATCATATTACTGTAAAACCTGACTGTCAACATTATGTAGGCGGATCTGGTGATAAAAAGTAATAGCAAATGTCAGTTAACATAAAATACAGGTCATTTATAGAAATTGGTGTTTCTTTGGAGTCAGAAGAGCGCTTGAATACAATCATGACTACTCAATAATACCAGGTCTTATCTGGCATTTATAAGAAGATAAATGGTGAATAACATATAATAAATCAGTTGATATATATATATATATATATATATATATATATATATATATATATATATATATATACACATACATATATACACACATACGAAAAAGGAGTCTACAATGAAAAAATTGCAGGGATCCTTCATACGTGTTGAAAACATGCTAAAACCCTTTTTGTTAATGCAGTTAGGCCAGACAACTGGTGTAGCTGCATTCACATGACCTAGAATATTTTTGCTGGCTTTCCTTTTCCATCTTTGGCTAGTATAAATTACTAACTGGCCAAATTTAGTTAAAAAAAGACCTCTAAAAATGTGACTAAAGTGGATAAATTATTATATATAATATGTAATAGTCACCATATATTACTATATACCATTACAAAATATTTGCAAATTCTTAATAAAATCATATTTCCATGGGATATAAACAATGCATACACCGTGGATAGTTATGGTTTTGCTAAATTAAATATTATTTGTTGTTCACGATAAGATTTTTATTCACTGTGTGAAGATCAGTAGTCTGTGCTTTGCATTTCCAACAAGGTTGTATCATATAGCATTCTCTACTAAGACAAGCTGACAATACAATCTCTTTCAAGTCTATGTTTTCAACCCTTGGAACACAGTGGCAATTTGATGAATTGCAGTTGAATTGAATACTTATCCCAATGGAGTTATCAGGAGCCTGCTTGGTATTGGTGTCCATTATTGGCTTTATAGTTTTGTGCCCCTGGGGAATACTGCTATTTTTATACTGTTTCCCAATACCAGGCTCTAGAAGCTTGATTATATTTTATGAAAGTTCACAGTATAATCATGTTTCATCTATGAGAACATGCTGTAAGTGCGTGATGAGTAAACCTAAAATATCACTGATAATAAACCAACCTTTCTTTTCATTTAAAATAAAAATCAAGTTAAATTGACAAACAGCAGGGAACTTTTAATGTAATTAGGTGCATAGAGCCCAATTGTAATGTAGTCTAACATTTTCCTTCTTCCTGAGTAGCAGAGTTATTGCTTAGATCACCATGAAACGTTATATATCCTTGTAATAAGAATTACAGGGTCATATAACTCCTGGTAATTGCTACACCTGTTGTATTTACTGTCCAGCTGAACTAGGACAGAACATAATAACAGACACCATCATATACTTTACTGTGATGAAATGTGTAATAAAAGTATAAGCAGTATACATACCAAGGGGACATCATACACTCTACATGCTGGGGAATGATGTTCTATATAAAGGTAATACAACATCAGTAGTCTACTCTGGTACAACCATACAAAATGATCACAATATCCAGAATGTCTCTAAAATCTATTGCATAGTGCAGACAGGCATTGTGCAGAGCTTACTGGTTACACTCGTTATTTTACAGACTGAGGGCCACAAGTATGAAACGGTTTTGGTCTAAAACTCACTTTTTTGCCAATAGGTTTCTATGGGGAGAAAAGTGAGTTTTAGACCAAAACCGTTTCATACATATGGCCCTGAATATCTATTCTTAAATGGAATGTATTACCTATATTTTTACTAATTTAAACCAGCTATTCATACATATGCTTTTCTTTTTATTTTTTTTTCCTGAAATCTATGTTCTATGTCTCCAGCTTTAAAGGGGTTGTCTAGTTTAATAAAATTATACTTAAATGGGGCCAGGATGGAGAAAAATATGTATAGAAAAAAGTGTTATTTTATTCCTGGTTCAGTGATGCTGCAGCTCCAAAACCCCTCTGGATTCTGTCCCCTTTACCTCTGGCTTCTAGTCCCAACACATAGTAGAGGCTCATGCTCTATTCACTTGGGCGCAAGGCCCTACTATGTGTCAGGATGAGAACCAAGTGAAGAGGAGCAGATGCTGGGGAACTTCAGAGCTGCAGCAGTGGGGGACTGTCAGTTAAGTATTGCAGCTTTTCTATTCTCCATCTCTCTGGCCCCATTTAACTATACATTTATTAAACTAATAAGACCTTTAACGCCTTGCGTTTCCTTCAAACACAGTGATCTTATGTCTTGTAAAAGCTCAGATGAATTTAATACATTTGACAGGTATTTTTTATGTAGCATCCCTTTCATTCAGATGTGCCTTTTTAGGCATTTATTCCTTATAGAGAAGCTTACAAAGACCCTACAATGCTGCATCTTTTTTTTTCTTTTTTTATTTGAAAAAAGAAAAACATCAGGGACAAAACAATTCACTAAAAATATGGAAAAATGGCACAAAAAATCTGCACTGTTTGTAGTGTGTTCCCTAACTCCCAATTGACCTACCGAAAACATCTGGCTGCAGTATTCTTTTACAGGAAAAAACTGCAATTGCTCCAAAATAATGGTGCAATAAAAAAAAAAAAAAAAAAAAAAAAAATATATATAATATATATAAACACAAAATAACATTATGAACACTATGGGCGGCATCTATGAAATTTGGCGTTTACACACCAAATTTCATGCGCATTATAATAGCATAGAATGCGCCTGATTTATGAACCTGCTCTTCTGCCGGTCATAAATCAGGCGCATTCTAGCACTAAGACAACATTTCTGGCTCAGGTATACCACTCTGAAAGTGGTTTACCTATTCCAGCAGTAATGCGCATAGATGTGCCGTAACGAAGCTATAAATCTATAGCTTCGTACAGTTCTAGTGCGCCCGCCCCCCCCAAATCAGGCGCCTTACAAAGTTTAAAAGTCTACATTTTAAACTATCGCGAACGGGGCTGCGCTAGATGTCGGGCTGAAAAGACGGCAGACTTCTGGGGCAGCTCCATTCATACATGTTGCTCAATGTGTCATTAATATCACATAGTAAGTTTCCACAAAAATAAACCCCCAAAAATGTGTTTTTTCCATGTTCACCCTATGTTTTTTTTTTTTTTTTTTCTTTTTGGGGGGCGAGACTTCTGGTGCAGCCCCATTCACACATGCCACCCTATATGTGGAACAACCCTTAGAAATGCAGGCTAGTTTGGTATTTAAGGATTCAGCATTGTTTTCAGGTTTATTCATATCCACAGTTGAAAAGCTGCAACTTTTTAGTTTTTTAAGTCACATAACCACAAAGACTTTTTTGCCAGTTGTAAAACCATTTGAAATGGAGAGCCTAATCACATACAGCACATTTCTTGCAAGAATTTCTGCGAC
Source organism: Phyllomedusa bahiana (assembly GCA_025379985.1). Classification (NCBI taxonomy): domain Eukaryota; kingdom Metazoa; phylum Chordata; class Amphibia; order Anura; family Hylidae; genus Phyllomedusa; species Phyllomedusa bahiana. Next base: position 133,935 of record JAODAL010000929.1, read on the forward strand.
AGAATATAAGTAACATTTATCTGAATAGGGTCTTTTTGTGGCATGCACTTTGAGCTTTGCAGTCAAAGAAATTTCAATATATTTAGGTCCCCAACTTGTGGTACGTGTACCGCATTTAAAATGAAATGATTATGGTTTCCATGGCTGCTGTGACAGAACATAAAGTCAACATTTTGCCATTACAGATTTGTACATCTATCTTCATATACATCTAGACATGTTGTAAAGAGATACTCTAAATGTAGACATTTATGAGCTGTCCATAGGATATTGCATAAATGTCTGGTAGGTGAAGTACAACCACTGCGACTCCCAAATATCAAAAGAATGAAGGCCATGGGACCCCTATTTTGCATTAGAAGCCAGGTAATGGTGACTGCAATAAGGAAGAGAAGATCTGCATTTATTTATTTTTTAGAGTGGAGTTTGTATCAGTAGCGTGATACAGTAATGTAAGCCAATGTAAGGATAGATTGAAAGATTTAGGGCCTTATGTATACAAACTGTCTAGCAGTAAGGCCTCGTTCACACGGCTTATTTCTCCGTGGATTGGCGCCGTACTCTGCGCCGGATTTGCGCTGCAGTACGGCGCCAATCCGTTGGAGTAATTACCGTAATCCACTGCTCTCATAGAGAACAGTGGATTCCGTCGCTCCTCCCCGCTCAGCGAATCCGCCGCGGGGGGGGAGAAAGCGACATGAACATTATTTATGGCGCGTATGCGCCGTAAATAATGCATTGTCTATGGGGCCGGGAGCGGCGCCCCCGCAGCGCTTCGGCCCCGCCCCTTATTCACGGCGGATTTGTAAACGCGCAATCCGGCTCACAAATCCGTCGGGAATAAGCCGTGTGAACACGGCATAAGACTGTCTTTTTTGTCCATGGCAACCAATCAGAGTTCAGCCTTTATTTTTCCAGAGCACTATAAGAAATTGAAGCTGAGCTCTGATTGGTTTCTATGGGCACTAATGCTAGACATTATACATAAGGCCCATAGTTTTTTGGCAATTTTTAGTGTATTTTTTCATGCAATTTTTTGAGCCAAGGTCAGGAGGGGATTTAAATTGGAATTGGACTTTTCCTTTCATGTGGATCTACTTTTTTCTCACTACAAAGATTAGCTTTCAACATGTAGGGACAGGTTATTAAAGACTTTTTTTTAAATACATTAGTCTTTTCATTACACCTCAGCCAGGAGATAAGAGATATTTTATCTGCTCTGAGCGCATACAGGTCTCTCTGGTTACTGTCCATATCTCGCTTCCTGATTAGACAGAAAGCAGGGAGTCACATCCCCATGGACTGAGCTCACTCTCGAAACAGACTCTTTATCTCTAACAAGATTAGCTATTGTTTACAGATAAGCAATTGTTTTCACTCCTCAGAGCACTTGTTTCTTTGTTTACTGAAGATTAATGCTCCTGTACTTATGTCTTTGTATTGTCTCAGCTATAGAACCATCCACAGTTTCACAAAGGCATAGTAAAAGAAAAGCTGTTTGCGATTCAGCAAAACAGCATGGTGAGAAAACCTCTTCAAAGCTCAAATACTATCACAAAAACTGCAAGAGTGATTTGAGCTTTACTCTAGTGCTCACTTGAGGACTAAAAGTTTTGGAGAAGTAATAAATGGCGAAAACCTTTATTTATTGACATTTAGCATTATACGAAGCTTTTTGTTCCAGGCACTTTCTTCAAAAGCACCAGAAAAAACGCATGCACCTCACCCTTAAATTTATTTATTTATTTATTTTTGGTATCTTTGACACATGCTTTAAAAAGGACAGTTTTAAGAAGGCCTAATGACTACAACATGACAGTCAGCGCAGGAGGTCCACATTTCTTGATCAGTAAAAGCCTTTTATGTCGGTATTGTTTATGTGCTTCTGTGTATCTGCTATGTACCTGTGTGGCCAATAAAAGAAATAATGTCAAACACAATAAAAGTAGAATAAATCCGTACCTCTTGATACAAATCACTGAGATCTCCATGATGCGCTTGTTTGGAGCAACCTGGGTATTCTCGCAGACAGCAGGAATCAGGGGGCCAATCCATCTCTGTCATCTCCAGCCAGTCTGTTAGGTATACCACTCCGCAGCACCTGAACTTTTTAAAAACAAAAGCACGCCATCATTAATCTCTCCCTTAATTCTTTCATGGACCATAAGAGATGAACTGCAAGCAATCACAAATCTCCGAAAGGCAAAAGCTTGCCATGTATTGACAAACCCATTATACATAATGGTAGCATTTTATTCTTAAGTAATGCATACACATATACAGTCATAAATTAGACACATTTTTTCTCTTACTCAGCGACCAGATTCTGGCAGTGCTTTCATCACACTTATTTGCTTTATTATTTAAATAAAAATTGAGGCATGATTAATGACACGTAGCACAACATCCTTTACACAGGGCTGATAGCTATTGAAGTTATTGTTGACCAAGTGTGAAAAGTGAAACATTATACCTCTGTGCTGGAAGAATAATGAATTGTACAATGATTTATAGTAAGATTAAAGATCTTTCATGTTGTTCAAATTTGTACTTAGAATAGAGCTATAAAGCATTCTAAATATGCAGACAGATTAAAATACATACAAATAAAAGTGTACCAGTCAATATAGAAGTAATGCCAGGAATTGCATAACATGTGCTTTAAAGAGAACCTGTCACATAGTTTTTGCCCCCCTGGCTGAGGACAGAACAAGGTAGTGTCAGACCTGCTGTTTCCAGCGCTGTGTCCCTAATTCTGTAAGATGCTGTAGTTTTCATGTATTTAATGCTCAAATCTGCAGTTTTCAGCCAGAAGAGTCATTCGAAGAATCATTCAGAGTGTCAGTTTTTTTCAAACCCCGCCCATCTGAGGTTAGCCCCGCCCACCACAACTGACAAACCTTTTACTTTAAAAAGGTAGAAACATGTGAATAACTGTCAGGGGCGGGGCTAGCCTTTGGTGGGCGGAGCTAACACCTACTCATGAATAAGATTTGAGGGGTAAATGCTCTAAAACTGCTGCATCTTACAGAATAAGGGACACAGCACTGGAAACAGCAGGTCTGTCACTAGCTTGTGCTGCCCTCAGCAAGGGGGGCACAACCTATGTGACAGGTTCCCTTTAACTTCTATCTGCATGGCTTGTAAAGGTGTATACTTGTTCTGTGCTATGTACTACGTGCCATTCCAATGTCTCCCCTCGCTGCTCCTTCTCCCCTCTCACAGCACACAAAAAGATCTTCCCTATCCTATCATGTCTGAGGACTAATGAGGTTTGTCTGAAGGCATGGACAGTACAGATTGCTGCTAATAAAATATATTTTGTACTCAAATGTACTACTGAAATAATCCATGCAAAAAAAGGAAGAAAGAACTAATGCCCACGGGCATTAAAATGGAGCTGTTCTTTCTTTGAAGTTATAACAACCTAAAGTCTCTCCTGGGAAGACCTCCTTCAAAATTTTAGAATGTGTCTGAAAATTTGTGCCCCTTCAGTCAAAAACTTAATGTAGTAGATAAGGTTGGAAAAAGACTAAGATACATTGAGGCAAACCTATAATCCTAAAGTGTTGATCTAAAGGAAGGCAAAAAACCCTTTGAGGCGGATGTCCCATACAAGAGGAAAAAATTCCTTCCCGACTCCAAATATGGCGATCAGAATAATCACTGGATCAACGGTCTGTCTCTAGAATCTAGGAACCATAACCTGTAATATTATATATTTCAAGAAAGACAGCTAAAACCTTCCTGAATATGGTCAATGAATCAGGCTGAGCCAGAATGTTGAATGAGAAGGTCTGGTTTGTAATTCATACTAAAGGTTTTTTAGAGGAATTTACATGTTGGGGCCGTACACACGGCTTATTTCGCCGCGGATTGGCGGCGTACTGCGCGCCGGATTTGCACTGCAGTACGGCGCCAATCCGTCGCAGTAATTATGGTAATCCACAGTTCTCATAGAGAACAGTGGATTCCGTTGCTCCTACCCGCTCGGCGAATCCGCCGGGCGGGGAGAAAGTGACATGCACATTATCCAGGCGCAATACGCGCCATGGATAATGTAAGTCTATGGGGCCGGCGGGCCGCGCCCACTCCCCGCCCACGTCCCTTATTCAGGCCGGAATTGCGAGCGCAATCTGGCTCGCAATTACGGCTTGAATAAGCCGTGTGAACCGGGGCTAAGGGTCTGTGCGTGAGATTCAAGTTCCACCACATTAATCTTGTCAAACCAGATCTTTATGGGTCTTGCTTTGTGCACATTGGACCAGAGATACTAGAATAGGATAGGTTCCTCCCCAAACTGTTACCACAATGTTGGTTGCATATAGTTAGCATGTTGGCTAGTGAAACATGACTTAACGGTCTAGAGATCACATTTCCACTGCTGCAGAATCCAGTGGAGGTATTTTTTACTCTACTCCAGCCAACGATTGGCATTGAGCATGGAGATCTTTGGCTTGTCTTCAACTACTTAACTATAGAAGCCTATTTCATAAAGACCTGACCTCACAGTCCTAGCAATAAGGTGATTCCAGAGTTGGTTTGTTACTCTATAGTTAGTAATGATTTAGAAGATTTTTTATGTGTCATGTACTGTGGTACTGGGTGGGTGCTCACTATGATTTTGCTCGGCTTACTGCTTCATTGCTTAGCTGTTGTTACCCCTAGACACTATTACCCCACACGTATACAATAGTACCTACAGTTGACTGAGACAGATTTAACAGTTCAGAAATTTCACCATCTGACTTTGGCAAAGATGACATCATATAACAGTGTTAGCATTCAAAGTCACTGAGTTGTAAAGTACGACACATGCTACCTAGGCTGAAACACCTCAACGTTATAATTAGGACATACTCTTAATGTATGATATGCGTAGCTAGGGCCAGGATTCAAGTATTTAACAACAGGTTCCCTACTTGAATTTATTATTATTATTTATTTTAAAGCGCCATTGATTCCAGGGCGCTGTACATTCAAAAAGGGAGGTTACGTACATATGTCAAACAAGTACAATGATAACAGCGAAAAACCTATTACTGGCACAGAGGGATTGAGGGCCTTGCCCGTGAGGGTTTACAATCTACAGTGGAGGAGGAGAGAGACAGAAGGTGAGGGGAAGACATGTTTTTGTGGTAGCACAGTGGCTGGTTATTGTAGGTTATAGGCAGTCCTGAAGAGATGGGTTTTCAGATTGCTTTTGAACTTGGGGAAGGTGGGGGAGAGTCTGATATGTTGGGGCAGTGAGTTCCAGAACGTGGGGGAAGCACGGGAGAAGTCTTGGAGACGTGAGGAGCTGATAAGAGAAGAGCAGAGAAGAAGGTCCTGTGAGGAGCGGAGATTGCGAGAGGGGAGATATCTGGAGATTAAGGCAGAGATATATGTAGGGGAGAGGTTATGGAGAGCCTTGTAGGTCATGGTTAGTAACTTGAAATTAATTTGCTGGGTAATGGGCAGCCAGTGAAGGGATTGACAGATGGGAGCGGCAGAGGAGTAGCAAGGAGACAGGTGGATAAGATGGGCAGCAGAGTTGAGGATGGATTGAAAGGGAGTAAGAGTACTAGACGGGAGGCCGCAGAGAAGTATGTTGCAGTAGTCAAGGCGAGAGATGACAAGGGCATGGACTAGCATTTTTGAAGAGTCGAAGTTAAGGAATGAGCAGATGCGAGAGATATTTTTCAGGTGGAGGCGGCAGGCAGAAGTAAGGGCTTGGATGTGTGGTTTGAAGGACAAAGAGGAGTCGAAGATTGAATGACAAAGATATATGTGTCGACTGCCCGTTGTGTAGTGCACTGAAAAATAGGAAATTATCCCTACTTCTATATCCAAGTAAAATAATTACAATAGTCCAAATACACCAGATATCATTGTGAAATCTTTATACATATCATAGCATATAACAGTATTTTTTTTAAACCTTCCCTACTCCAGCTCCCTGGCTAGAATTTTAAACTAAACTGGATTTTCACTTAATGAAAATATTAACATTTCTTCCAACATTTACTAATTTACTCTCATTCTGTATTTATGGACCTATTTGTGTATATTAAGTACTACAGACATATATAGCTTGTTTAGTTAGGCTGTGTAACGTCAAGACAGTTGTGTGATGCATGCAGCAGATCTTCCATTTACTTGACATCCTCTTCACCCATATTGAAAATGTTAAGTACAAATACACTAACAGAAATAAATTTAAAGGGAACTTGTCACATTGAAAATGCTATCTGATCTGCGGGCAACATGTTATAGAGCAAGAGGAGTTGAACAGACTGAAAAATAGATTTATGAGAAAAGGTTTGGCAGAACTTGAAATTTATTAATTTAAATCCCCACTTACTCTGGGTTAAGAAGTCCAGGAGGTAGTCTTATCAGTGACTGACAGCCTTCCTTGTATGAGTGTACATACAGAGAGTTATCCATCAACGACAAGACCGCCTACTAGACACTTTAACCCAGAATAAGTAGGGATTTAAATGAATAAAATACAAGTTCTACTGAACCTTTTCTCATAAATATATATAACAATCTGCTCAGTATCTCCTGCACTATAATATGCTGCCCACAGTTTAGATAGCATATTCAATATAACGGGTTCCCTTTAAGGCACTAAAACTAAGCTCATGCTATTAGTATAGCACTAGAACCAAGTTAAATAAAAAAAGTACAGCACCAGAACTAGATTTTTTAACATATATACAGCACCAAAAGCAGGTACCATGTATAAATACGTTAGCAGAAACAAGTTCAGTACATAAACAGAGCTCCGAAATTAAGTTTATAACATAAATACAGCACCAAAACTAACCTCATGATATAAATACAGAAACAGCATTAAGCTCATAGCACATACATTAAAGGAACCAAGGGCAATATGTACAGTATGTACGGGCTGTGCCAGTATTCTGGTGTATTTCAGCTCAAAAACTGTCACAGCCCTGTTCGCTAGATGTATGAGAAGGTGGAAACCAAAAGTATGCGCATTATGCGGCACCCGCGGCACTTTATAATGCGCCTGAGATTGGGGGTGTTCTAGGGGCGTGTCGCACCACAACCATATGATTGTACACATTTATGACTGGAGGACAACAAAACTGGGCGCATTACTGCTGGAACAGCCAAACTAAGTTACAAGTGGTTTACCTGAGCCCGAGTTTTCATTTTGGAGCTAGAAAGCGCTAAATCTATGACACGCAGTAGAACAGGTTCATACATTCTGGGGCATTCTACACCGATTTAAAGGGGTTTTCTCGCTACAAAGATCATGTCTCAGATTATGGGGAAAGTACAAATAAGCACTTTTGTAATTGGGTTGCATTACCTCAGTCACTTGGTTTAGCAGATATGAGCGTTTTCTGTAAATTTGTGTTCTATTTCTGCTGTTGCTGGTTGGCCACGCCCCCTGGATAGGTCCCGCCCCCTAGACACACCCCCTGCACTGTGATTGGCTGGCTGACATTTCATTCAGCCTGTTGGGATACGCCCCCAGACAGGAAATGCCCCGGACACGCCCCCTGCACTGTGATTGGCTGCCTGCACATCTGTGTTTACTCCCCTCTGAGCTGTTAAAATTGATAGTGAAACCAAGGGCTGCAGCCTCAATACTCCTCTCCAAGCTCTAAGGTGAAAGATCTGACTAATTACTGACTGTGGAACTCACAGATCCCCTCATATAACACAGTGTTACATCCTCTGTTCTCTCCATATAACACATTCCTGCTTGATAACAGGGGAGGTGCAGTGTGCATCAGTCATACAGTCTCCTGCCTGGAACAGAGGGGGGGAAAAGGGGAGCAGTGTGCTTCCTCACATGTCTCATCGGTTCAGACTGTGTGTATAACTGCATATACCACAGTCACAGTCTCCTGCCTGGAACAGACGGGGGAGGGAGGGAGCAGTGTGCATATCTCACATGCCTCATCAGTTCAGGCTGTGTGTATAACTGCTTATAGCACAGCAAGAAGCTTGTAGAGCCTGAAGGCTGCAGACATAAGAAGCATGCAGGAGGCTACAGTGCTGTTATATCCAGACAACCTTCTGCATCCCCTGCTTCATACAAAATGATGATGTCACAGTTCTTCAGTGAGGGGAGACACACCTGCTGGGAGGGAAGACACGCCTGCTGGGAGGAGAGACTCGCCCTTGGATTTCAAACTCAATATCATAGAATCAGCTAAAGAGCACAAACAGTTCAAACGATAACACCCTTTTAAAGCTATTTAGAATTGACCTCTTTGTCCCTAAATCATACATGTCACCCCAAGTGCAAAGTCAAGGATACCTCCACTATATAAGTTGATATCATGTGAAACACTTCCTAGTATAACCTTCACAATGATAAAGCAATGCTGGGAGTTGTTTTAAAAACAAGAATGCAACTGACCATCATCATACTATAAAGAAAAAGTCTTGTTCACACAGAAAATCTCGGAATGAAAAGCGCTGAAAACATCTTCTTATGCTTAATGAGAATCTGCACTGCAGTTTGTATGGTGCAGATTTTTCTTAAAGAGATTTTAAGATCTGCAGAGCAGAAAACATTCTTTTTCTGTGCACATTTCCTGTAGAATTAGTGATATGAAAACTGCATCAGCAAAGAGGTTATGGATTAGTTCCTTCCAAAGAGGCTAATCTACATCTTGATATGTGTCAAAATCCGCCACACTAAAGATAAAGGGCGACCTCTATGAATTTGCCTTCGCCAATTTTTGCCATATATTGCTGGTTCTATAGATGTATAAACAGGCGTATGGCCAAACTTGGCGCAATGTGCGTCTGCCAACACATTTTAATGCGGCAAATTTTGGTGCAAAACTACAATACAAAGTTTGGCACATAACACTTTCATTCATACTGTTGTATTATACACTCCTCTATATCTATTTAGAACTGGTGTGTTCCAAGTTACAAAAATGGCGTATGCAAATTAATAGATGTCGACCAAAATCTGTGGCAGGAACATACATGGATAAATCTGCTGTAGGAACATTCCCTGAGAGTAACTACAGAACTGATGTCTGTCATAGGCAGAATCAGCTTTTATATTTAGTGACTTGTAGGTGACATCTTTGTTGACTATAGTCGTTCCTCTTACTTTCCTTCTCCATTTGTTTCAGTCCAACATGATGGTTCATCCCGCACATATGTCTTCTGCTCCTCACTGTTGTAGCACATCACCACAATTTCCATCTTTAAAATTATAGTATCATATACAGTGCCCCAGACTGATCCTGAAAAAAAATAAAATGCCCTATACTGTGTCTGTGAATAAAAAATCCCAATACTGTGTCCCTTAACAAATTTTGTGACACTAAAAGAAAATAAGCCCACACTGTGTCCCTGAATAAAACTATGCTCCCGACTATGCCTCTAAATACAAATACACTTGACAATGTGCCCCTGAATAAAAGTATATGGCACACTGTACTCCTGAATAAAAATATAGCCCACACGAAGCCACTGAATAAAAATATGTCCCACATTTTATTCCTGAATAAGAAACAACATATACTGTACCCTTGGATAAAAATATACCTCACAATGTGTCCCTGGATACATATTACAAAATATACTACAATATGTTTCTAGAATAAAAATTGCCCCACACTATACCTCTGAATATAATTATGCACCCTGATAAATCCCCTAAAAATGCCCCACAGTGTGCCTCCGAATATCAATAAGCTTCAAAATATGCCTCCTGTTTAAAACGTGCACCACAATCTGCCTCCTGAAAACAAATCTGACCCACAACGTGGCCCCTTAGTACAACCACATTTCCAAAAAAGTTGGGACACTGTGTAAAATGTAAGGAAAACAAGAAGGAAATGTTTTGAAAATCTTTTAAAGCCATATTTGTTTCACAACATAACAGGACACACAGAAATTAAGTTATTTTTTGATTTCATGTGAAAAAATTTACTTATAAACTAATGTCTGCAACATAGTTCAAAAACTTCAAACAGGTCACATGACTGTACTAAAAGAGCACATAGTAGAGGCTGCATCTCTCAAACTCTAAGATAGTCAGAGGTTCACCAGTTTCAGCAGAATGTTACTCAACATAAAATTGCAAATACTTTGAATATGCTACCACCTTCAGTACATAATATCATCAAATTATTTCCAAGTCATTGTATCCTTGTTGTATTTTACACAACATCTCAATGGTTTTGGAATTGGGGTTGTAAACAGACCATATGCTGTGCCCTAAAATACTTAGAAACATCAAGAAACACATGCCTACAGCACATAGACAAATGACCACCAACTGTTAACTTAAAATCACTATCTTACTCAAATCAACATTTAACCAGGTCACCAAGTTGTGATAATTGTTTTGGGACACTGACATCTCAGGACAGCAATATAGTTGCATCATAAAAAAATACTGACTAGTTAAGGGTACAGTTAGAAAACATGCACATTCACTGGATAATTAAACAGGACTTTTAAATAGGTTCTCTAACTTTTAATTACTTACAACGGCAGTATGGCAGTAAGAGGTGAAAACGAGCACAGTTTTTGGTGGAGTCTCAAGTCAAGTCTCCTTGTTTCTCTTCTGTTCTTAACTCAAAGATGAAGACTTGACTAAGGTGACCTCAACTTAAATGACTAGTTGTTAGGCACTGGATACGTAGTACCCATACTGTAAGACATGGCTAACATGTTTAACTCAAAACTGGACTGGCTTTATTCTGATGAAGGGTGCATAACACCTGAAACGTGTCAGCCCCTGCTTCGTCTGTCATTGATTAATATTTCTGAATAAAGACGTTTTTTCAAGGTTCAGGAATACCCTCAATTTTCTTTATCTACACTTCAGTTGGAGTCTACCTACCTTTTGTACATCTTCTACCTGGATGAGCTGAAACTTTTCCTTTTTTCTATTTTTCCAAGTGACTTTATTCTGACATTACAGACAAAGAAAACCAACCCACCAGCAGTCATATTATACTATACCCAATTTCAAACCGAATTACTAGTTAGATTTTCGAAAATCACATTTAGATGGAAAACCTTTCTAAGACACCCCACTAAGAATACAAAAATAACGTTCTCATCCCTAATCTCTGGGCATTTTAATATATTTGTAAGTAGAATAAGCATTTTTTGCCCATACCTAGTGGTGAATGTTTGTTCAATATCTAAACATAATAGAATTACTTGTATGTATAATAAAGGTGAAACTGCACATGAATCATTAAAGTCTAAACTATACTGAAACTAAGAAAGAAAACCATCAAGAATTAAAGAAACTAACCTCTCAACTCATGGAGTATAAAGATATAGAAAAAAAAAAATCCCAGCATGATGGATCACTATGTTGACACCTGTCTTGGGAATCAGGACCTTCTTATCCCTAGCCTTAGTTTGTGCCCTGGCTATACAGAATTGAGAGGTGACCACACATGCACGGCTCTCTCCGTTTTCTTCTATGAAAGTTTTGAGTACATCTGGCCCTCTTTACTTGGAACTCCCATTGAAATCGAAGTTCTAGTTATAACTTATGTCATATAGCTGGCATAGATTTTAGTTTCAGGATCATGAAAAATATGCCAAATGTATTGAGAGGCATACACAATACATCTGACATATTTCCTCTAGTGTTATTTTCATCAATACCTGTGTATGAAATGCCAATTTTAATGAATTTCTGCCTTTGATTTTTTTACTTGCCCATTTTACTAAAATTAAAATATATGTCAAATGTCTCTTTATTACAAAATTATGCCACCTTAGTCACTCATTACAGACCAACCTGGCTTGCTGCAGTTGAATATATATATATATATATATATAATATAATATATATATATATAATATAAGTATATATATATATATATATATATATATATATATATATAGTATATAAATTATATACCACATCCATAGCTGATCCTATACATGGCACCGCCATCCACATATATTCTAACCAGCAATGCTCTGTAACCAACTACTGCTATTGGTTGAAGCAGCCATATCAACAGGTTGCATTTTTGGTGTACTAAAATCTGCTACATACAGTGAGTAGGGAGGACAGGGTAAATGTAATGTATGGGCTGAGACGTTGCCAGAGCAAAGTAATTAAAAGGACAAATAAAAAAAAATAATAAAAGGGGGTGGGAGTTTAATATTTTTAATAAAGATAAATTACAAAGCCTTACTTCTAGTATAAAAAAGCCATTTATGACCTATTAAAAACATAGTAATACCATCAACCCTTAAAGCAACATATATTTTTATTATAGTATAAATAAAGAGGAAATCACCTCTGGGTAATCCTGTGGCTCTGTGTAGGATACCCTTGCTTTCGATGTTAAAAAGAAGCACTGTAATATCGTTACTGTGATACCACAGCTTTCCTGTTTATTTCCACTAACAGAACAAAACAAAAGTAAAAAACATATAAAACATAACTGCAGAACTAAGTAAAGGCACAGGATTACCCAGAGGTGGTTTCCTCTTTATACTATGTTTTGTACTCTGGCACTGGAGGTATTTTAAGTGATGCATTCCAAATGAAGCTGCAGATATCGAAAAGGTCTCTATATGAAGCTGGAGATCCAATCAATACGCTGAGGAGAGTTGTGTCTCTACATTAGCACATCTAAAAAAGGTGAGCATTACTATTAACTCTTTTTTAAGAATAATATCACAGATGATAATACACGAGGGAGCGCCTGGCACTGTCCATTTTATTTTTAGTTTCCCTATATTTTTATTATTGAACAGTATGTATTGCACAGCATTATGTTTGATGTGTGTTACAGTACACTCGAATGTCATCTATTGTTGTTGAAACAGAGATGGTCTCTTATTGTTTGATTTAACCTTGAAAAGCCATTCAAATTTTTATGTCCATCAATAGCATTCGCTTTCTAAGCTGGGAGTCATCCTGATTACATTTCCTTAGTTTCTTCCCAGATAAAATTCATGGCCTCTTATCTACTATTACATATTAAAGTCCGATGCATGATCTATTGCCAGTATATAAGTAAATCCTGTGAGAGTAGTTTGCTTTATCAGTATTTTTGCATTTGTTGCAGTTTCCACATGTATTATACTGTAGCTTTTTTGCATACTGGTGTGAATTGGTATCTATTTGGTGTGTGCAGCTTTTGTCATTCAGCTGCTCGCCTAGTGATTGGGTGGGTGAGGTGCGTATCAATTATCTGCACCTGTCTCACCCTTCCCAAGTAGCACAGGGGCCTGTGTTGCCTCCTGCTGTGTTCAGTTTATGGTACAGCCTCTAAGCTGTAAGTATGTCTTTGTCTTTTTGAGTAATTAATGTCCCATTTTTGGATTTTTTTGTAAATGGTCAGTGCAGGGACTTGCAAGAAATGAGAAGCCTTGACGTGGCTTGTGAGCTTGCATATAGTGGCCACTGTATCAATAACTCATATTTTTCTAGTATGTTATTTTTTGCCCTAAAATACTGGGGGGCAGAGGGTGTTAATACATTGTGCTGGACACCTGGAAGGTGCTGGGCAGCCCACCGAATTGAGTGGTAGAGGCTGTAACAGCAGCACAATGTACCACACGTTTTTGCCAAAATGGCGGCAACCTTTGTATTGTTTTTACTCGTATACAATCATAATACCAGCAACCACCCACCTCATACATAGTAGGCATGGGAGTGGTTGTCTTATTGGTATTTTTGTATTGCCTCATTCATATAAAATCATACTCCCAGCAACTACCTCCCTCATACATAGAAGGCGTGAGAGTGGTTGTCTTATCGTATTTTTGTATTGCCTCATTCATATGCAATCATAATACTCCCAGCAACTACCCCCCTCATACATAGAAGGGCATGAGAGTAGTCTGCTTTATTGGTATTTTTGCATTTGTTGCAGTTTCCACATGTATTATACTGTGTTATTTTTTTGCATACTGGTGTGAATTGTTACCTATTTAGTGGGCAGTTTTGTCATTCAGCTGCTCTCCTAGTGGATGGGTGGGTGAGGTGTGCAATTATCTGCATCTGTTTCACCCTTCCCAACTAGCAAAGGGGCCTGTGTTAGCTCCTACTGTGTTCAGTTTATGTTCCAGCCTCTGAGCTGTAAGTATGGCCTTGTCTTTTTGAGTAAATGTCCCATTTTTGGATTTTTTTTCAATCCTGTATTTAACTGTAAAGAGATTAATAGAAGATAACTTGTAGAATTTTGAGATGGTTGTGCATAAATCTAAATGAAATTAATATATAAAGTGATTTTATATAGTGATGTTCATGGATTTATTCCCGAGTTCATTTATTCCTCAGCTATCCCCACTGGAAATCTAACTTGATACTTGACTTATGAAAATGACAATGACTGCAATACTACACTGCAAACAGTATTCACTTCGAAACAAAGGTTTTTTTTTTATATTTTGAAAGAACTAACGCCATGGGCAGCTGCTAAAATTGACAACAGATGAATACTGCCCAAGTGTCAATGTGGCACATTTAATCATTATGCAGAGCTGATATTTATTCGCATGCAAGCCCAATAAATCTTCCTCAACGTCACAGTTATAGAGCAGGTCTTCATTCGTCAATGTTCTGATTCTGATGTTTAATTTACTATAATTACAGGAAATGCCTCCAAACTTTAAAACCTTTGAAAGTAAGTAGATTAATCTGCTTCTCGTACTCAGCTCTCACTCTGTTCATGCTATAATTGAAAATCTGTATCTCATTGTTTTATTACTCAAATTCATCTCTCAACATACATCAGGGAAGAGGCTGGTGGAACAATTGGATCTTTGCATACCATTTATTAAGCATGCTTTGTGTAGAAACATTCACTCCAGCCTTGAGACTAATATATGGGCACCAAGCTATGATTTAAAAAGCAGTAATTTACCCAGCAATGTGAAGCCAGGAAAAATGCAAATCTCATTAAATATAAAAAACAAACAATCTATTTTCATTCCTTTAATTATGCTTCCCCCTTTTTTATATTCTGATCATGAAAACTGAAAAGGCATTAACATTGAAGGGGTTGTCTCACTAGGATTGCTTTTTATGTTAAAGATCTGGCAAAAACAATATGCAATCTTGCAATATGTGTTCATTAACAGTACTAGCTATCCCTTCTTGTATGGGCTGCATCAGCACTTCAGGTCACCATAGCTACAGACCTGTTCGATCTCTCATCACTGGTTGCTATAGTTACAGACCTGGGGCGACATGTATGTATGAGGCTGCAGCAGTTTTCCGGTGTACTACGAGACAAAAAGAATGTGTGAAGAGGTGCACTCCACACTTTGGCGCGATAAGTGCCTTTGTAATGTGCCAAAGACACTTTTTTGGTGCGCAAAAGATTTGGAGTGTTCTGGGGGTGTGTCACATCACATTCATAAAAGTAGACACATTTATGATTCTTTGACGCCAAATCAAGGTGCAGAACAGTTAGAACAGCCAGACCAGGTTAAAAGTGGTCTGCCTGAGTTGTCATAGTGGCCCTAGACTGCGTGTGTATGTATGCACTGCAGAACAGCAGGTTCATACATTCTTCCGCATTCTACAATATCTTAACCCCTTAAGCCGGACGAAAAGTACTTAATGACCAGCCCAGTTTTTGCGTTTCAACAATCGTTTCTTTTTCATTTTTCACTGAGGGCGTTGTATTATGCCTCGTTTCTTTTGGTACTTGTTGTTCATTTTGTGGGAATATTTAAAGTTCTTTGTTTTTTATGATTTTTTTACATCATTCACATTTCAGATTAATTCAACTAGTTATTACAGTTTTGTGGATGCCTAATATGTGTAGGGTTTTTTTTGTGTGTGTGTAATATATGCACAATTATTTTTTATTAAATATTTATTTTATTATTTATTTTATTCTACACTTTTTTTTTTAGTTTTTTTTAAAATCCCATGAAGAGATGACTGTTTTACTTTTTTTTTTTACACTTAGTAATGTATTAGCATATTCATATTTGCTAATACATTATAATCTGTGTTAGTTTGACACAGGCAGCATTCAGGCAGCACTAGTGTGCACTGACTGCTGGCTGGTTACACAGACAGCCCTGGGGCTACTCTAGGTCCCCAGGGCGGACTGTGCAGCCATTCCCCGGGCTCTGTCAGGTCACCGGAGTCCCGATCACCCGATAGAGCAGAGAAATACACCTCCAAGACAACCACTGTCTTGCTTAAGAAAATGAGAATAAAGGTGCTGGACAGGCCGAGCATGTCTCCAGACTTAAACCCTATTGAGCATCTGCGGAGCAACCTCAAATATAAGGTGAAGGAGCACAAGGTCTCTAACATTCATCTAGTCTGTGATGTCTTCATGGAGGGGTGGAAGAGGATTCCAGTGGCTGCAACCTGTGAAGCTCTAGTGAACTCCAGACCTAAGACAGTTAAGGCAGTGCTGGAAAATAATGGTGGTCACACAAAATATTGGCACTTTGGGCACAATTTGTACATTTACACTGTTATACAAACTGTACACTGACTACATTACATTGCATCAAAGTGTGATATTTTCAGTGTTATCCCATGAATAGATATAATATTTACAAAAACGTGAGGTGTGTACTCACTTTTGTAAGATACTGTGCAGCCCATGAATGAATAACTTGTTAGAATGATATTAGTGATTGGCATATCAGTTCTGCTATTCCTAGCTCAGCCAGTTACAGGGACATTGCTAACAGAAGAGTGTAAGAGTGTAGAGCAGAAGGCTACAGTGCTCTAAAGGTTTAACACCTTAATGACTGCCCACCAACTTTTGATGTCGGGTGGTGCATGTTTTTCGTTTGCAGCGACGTCATTCGACATTGCTGCAGACATCGGGGTTTCCGGTGCTCGGCACCGTGGCAGCGCTAAGAACAAGGCTGTACGTCTCAGCCATGTTCCCAGCGCAGCCTCTGCAAGTGCTGTGGAGTGGGGGGAACCCGGCGCTTAAAGGGGTTTTCTCGCTACAAAGATCATATCTGAAATGACGGGGACAGTAAAAATAAGCACTTTTGTAATTGGTTTGCATTACCTAATTCACTTAGAATAGCAGATATGAGCTAAACTGTGCATCTATAGTTCTTTCTGCAGAAGATGGTCGGGACATGCCCCCTTTTCTGTGATTGGCTGGCTGACACTTCATTCAGCCTGTTTCGACACGCCCCTGGATGGGAAATGCCCCCTGTGCTGTGATTAGCTGCCTGCACACTCTTTGTTTACTCCCCTCTGAGCTGTGAGAAACGAGCTGCCTGAGATGGCTGTGTGTGTGTATAATGAAGGCTGGCTCAGCTCCTCTCTATGTGATGGCTCTCCAGTGATAGTTCTATGTACTGAGTAACTGCTAGATTCACTCTCCCCTCATATAACACAGTCTTATACCCTGTGCTCCCCCCATATAACAGCCTTATACAGTCTGATCTCGTTCCTGCCTGATAACAGAGGGGAGAGGAGGTGGGCAGAGAGCATTTCTCACACTTGTTTCATCAGTTCAGGCTGTGTGTATAACAGCAATTACACCATGACAGAGGCACTGTTTACAAGGAGCTTGTGCAGCCAGAGAAGAAGCTCTGCAGACATGAGAAAAATAGCAGGAGGTCTGCAAAGCTGATGTCCTCTCCCTTCCACTGCACACACAGAATGATGATTTCACAACTCTTCAGTGAAGGGAGACTCGCCTCCTGGCAGGAGACACACGCCTACTGAGTGGAGAGACTCGTCCCTGGATGTGAAACTGAAACCGATAGAATCAGCTCAAGTGTGCGAAAGCTTCAAACAATATAACCCCTTTACCCCTGTGATTTCCACGGCTCATGACCTCAGTGTAATTAAAGGGCTTTCCTCTGCTTTGTCGGGCGATCGGGACTCCTTTGACTTGACAGAACCCAGGGAATGGCTGCACAGTCAGCCCTGGGGACCCAGAGTAGTCTCGGGGCTGTCTGTGTAAGAGGCCAGTGATCAGGGCACACTGTGTGCTGTCCTGATCGCTGCCTGTGTCAAACTGACACAGATTATAATGTATTAGCATATATGAATATGAGAATACTTTACTAAGTGTAAAAAAAAAATGTAATAGTTATCTCTTCATTGGATTTTTTTAAAAAAGTAAAAAACATAAAGTGTAGGAAAAAAATAAAATAAATAATAAAATACAAATAAATTTTTAATAAAAAATAATTTTGCACACATTACACACAAAAAAAAAAAAAACCTACACGTATTGGGTACCCACATGACCGTAATAACCTGTAGAATTAATCTAACAAATTATTAAGTGTAATTATGTGTATGGTGTAAAAACAAATTTTAAAAAAGCTGAAAAAAAAATTCTGCAATAATTTATAAGTGAACTTAAACTATTTCCCCCAAAAATAACAACTTGTCCCAAATAAAACAAAGCCTCAAACAACTGCGTCATTGAAAAAATAAAAAAGTTACTGATGAAACGCAAGGAGGCAAAAACTAAAAAAATTTGCTGGTCATTAAGTACTTTTCAGGCTTTCAGCTTAAGGGGTTAAAGTTTGCCAGTAAGTTAGATAAGAAACAGCAGAAAGTGACATCACCATAGTTGGACAGGGCTGCTGGATCAATGACAACAAAGAGAGATGGTCGGTAACCTATGGAAGCTTGTGTACACAAGCAGAAAATAAGAACTGCTGCATCTCTGAAACCAAGCAAAATTGCAGCAACAATGTATTTGGTAATAGTCTGTAATTTCACTAAATGTTTAAAGCTAATCATTATGGTGAGAAAACCCCTTCAAGTTCCCGCGAAAGCACTTAGGTTGGATTGAGGTCTGGACTTTGACTGGGCCACGGGAACACCTTGATTCTATTTTTTTTTTTAAGGCAAATAGTTTTAGATTTGCTGGTGTGCTTGGTGCCCTGTTACATGACTCAGTTTCAGTCAAGCTTTAGCTGTTAGATAAAAGACCCATATTGGACACTAGAATCCTTTGGTAGACAGAGAAGTTCTTGATCAACTCAATGACTTTAAGGTGTCCAGGTCCCTTGGCTGCAAAACAATCCCACATCGTCACCATCATACAGTAGGTATAAGGTGTATGTGCAGATTTATACTATATTTGTTTTTTGCCAAACATGGCACTGTGCATTATAGCAAAACAAACTCTCCTTTTGTCTCGTCTGTTTAAAGAACATGGTACCACGTACCAGAAGTTATGTAATTTGTTCAGATACAACTCTGCCAACTTAGAGTACCTATCACCTCCATACAAACACACAAAAATTGATAGAAGATGAAATTATAAGACTTTTCTCAAATACATGTCATTAGCAATCCAGAGGATTTCCCTCAGTTTTACAGGGAAACAGGTTTTACTTTCACTTTGTAACTCAGGAGATCCTTATCAATCTGTTGGGAGATACCAACTGTGCAGGGGGAGCTGAGGGCATCTGAGTCTCACTAGGGTCATCTGAGTCTCACTACATACAGTACAGCAGGCACAGCACACTAAGGCTATGTCTACACTGCAGTGGACAAAAAACGACCTGAAAGCCAAATACTAAAAACTGAGTTTTCTGGCCACTGCCTGTCAAAAGCAGCTGAAAAAAAGGGCAGTTTATTGTTGCATTTGGCTTTTTTTGGCGCGGTTTTTACCCGCGTTGTTTACTTGTCTGGTTTTCAATGTATGTATAAATTAAACCATTGGATGTAACTCAGCCCTACAAAAGAGCAAGTAAAGCACATTACTGCTAATAAAGTTATCTCGCTTTTGTCACTAAAAATAAGTTTTTTTACGGATTTTGGCACTAAAGTCCATGTTTTTATTGATTTTGGCGCTACTGTTATCTCACTTTTGCTACTAAAAATCTGGCTTTTTACAGATTTTACCGCTAATAAATTTATTTCCTTAATCTGTAAGAAAAAAAGGATTTGTAGCGACAAAAGCGAGATAACTTTAATAGCGTCAAAATCCGTAAAAAAAAAATATTTTAGTATTGAAATTCATGAAAAAAGTATTTTAGCGTCAAACTTATTTTTAACGAGAAAAGCGAAAACTTTATTTTTACGTATTTTGGTGCTAAATTCCGTAAAAAATGCGTATTTTTGCCAACAAAAGCAAGATAAATTTATTAGCGTCAAAATCTGTAAAAAAAAGTATTTTATTGCCAAAATCCGTAGAAACATTATTTTTAGCGACAAAAGCAAGATAACTTTAATAGGGCCAAAATCCGTAAAAAAGTGTTTTAGTGTTAAAATCCATAAAAAAAAGCATTTTAACGCCAAAAAACTTATTTTTAGCAACAAAAGCGAGAATTTTAATAGCGCCAAAATCCAAAAAAAAGTATTTTATCAACAAAAGGGAGATAACTTTAATAGTGCCAAAATTTGTAAAGAAAAAACCGTTTTAGCGCCAAAATCCATAAAAAAATATTTTTTGTGTCACAAGCGAGATAACTTTATTAGCGACAAAATCTTCCAAGAAAAGGATTTTTAGCGCCAAAATACTTAAAAAAAAACATATATTTAGCGTCATTAAAGCAAAAATCTTGAATTGCACAAAAAAAGTTAGCGACCAAAACATGATCACTTTATTACAAATGGTACGAACGACGACATATCAAACACTTGTATGCAGAATTGAAAAAAAGTATAAACTTTAACACCCACTATAAGAGGGACTAATCTCCTGGGTGGGTTTTCATTGAAAAATCGTGGCGAAAAAACGTCCAGTGCTTTCCATAGACTCTTATAGAAAATTTTCTGCCCGGCTCTGGCGTTTTTTACAGCATGTTACAAAAGACGACCAGTGAAAAAAAACAAGCAGAAAAAAAGCTCAGTGGAGACAGCAGAAGGTTTTTACAATAGAGTCTATGGGAGCTGTTTTCAGTCGTTTTTTTTCAGTGTTTTTAGAAAATGAAAAACACTGAAAAAATTGACTTTTTTTCCGTGCATTGGAGACATAGCCTAAGGAAACAGTGTGACAGAGTTTACCTGTTGCTTAAGCCTTCTCCTTTACAGCACACAGGTATCTGTATCACACTGCTGCTGGTGTGCACATGAAGAGGATTTACAGGATCCCCCCCTACACTGTGGCCTTTCCCAGCTCAGGAACTTACAACTGTCATCACAGTCATCCATCAAGCTGTCATGTGCTGTCTGACTTGGCCCGACTACAGAGCTGTCTTAAAGGACCAGCGTTTTTTTAAAAAAACTGAAAGACAGGTGAAATGCTTTGATTTTCCTAATGAAGTTTATTTGAGAAAGTGTTTGTATTTAAGTCTTCTGTTATTTCATGAGGTTTGTCTGAAGGTGATAGGTACTCTTTAAGCCATGCTGCCTTGTTTTGTTTTTTTTTCTTATATAGAAGAGCCTGTCTTCTGGTAACCCTTCCAACCAAGACATACTTATTCAATCTTTTCTAATTGTACTGTCCTTAACTTGAACAATTAACATGTTGAAAGAGTTTTCTCACTATGCTGTTTCACTGAGTCACAAGCAGTTTTACACTCACTTTGTCTCATCAGGCTGTGGGTGGATCTATAGCAGTGATTAGCATATTTGGCTTCTCCGTAAGTAGCTGAGCCATTACATTGAAGTGTGCAGAAGATGTTATCTCTTCAGTGAATACAAGATACATGTGCTGTGAGGACTGAAAACAATGGCTTATCTGTAATTTGGTTAGAGATAATTTGTTTGCTACAGAGCTCAGTCTGTCCATAAGGTGATGTCTCTCCCTGTTCTAAGCTACCTGCTCTAATCAGATAGCAGAATTATGGACAGGAAACCTGGTAACCATAGAAACCTGTGTGCACTCAGAAGACATAAAACATTGTCTCGTGACTAAAGTAAAACCTATTGACTCATTTATTTAGAAAAAGTCTCCATTTAACTGTCCTTTCATGTTGAAAGCTAATCTTTGTAGTGAGAAAACCCCTCTAAAGACTGTAGAGACTCAAATGTAGTTCTTAGGTTTATTTGCAATTAGATTGCACAGTCTGACCTTGGGTTGAATTTGCTTGGACATCCATTCCTGGGAAGATTATCAACTGTCAACTTGAATGTTTTCCACTTGTGAATATTCTTTCTCACTGTAAAATGATGGACTTCAGGTTTGGAAATGGCATTATAACCGTAGATTAATGGGCAGCAACAGTTGCTTCCTTAAGATCATTGCTGATGTCCAACCTTCTTGGCATTGTGTTAAAACACACCTAAATTCTAAAGACCAGCAACCTGACAAAAATTCTGCGGATGATCAATTAATCAAGGGCATTTTATTAGCAGCACATGGCAGCTACTTACCCTTTTAATTTTTATGGAAATAGTAAGGTTGTACTTCATTCTTGACATACGCTTTCTGCATTTTGGCATAATATTTGTGAAATAAATAAAAACACAATTTAATTGTAATTTTTTACCTGTTCTTGACGATCTGAAATTATATTTACCTAATTTTAAGACCTTCTATGGACCAGATGTTTTTATATCCTGATATGTGAAACCATATCATATAAAAAAGAGTTTACTTTCTTTATTTCATGATTATTAACTTAATACATATATCAACATCACAACATACACTACTACTTAAAACAGAATTGCTGTAGACAGTTTTGTATATTCTGTCAATAGATGTGCCATCCCATACCTATATTTTCATATTTGTTCAGTCCGGTTGCAAAATGTTACATAAGTTAGATCAGAGGACTGATGCCAACCTATCGATAAAACTGCCTTGATTTGTTAAATCTATACACCTACTGATTACAAAGTTGGGAATGAAGCTGTAAGATTCTGTTGTATACAGGATCAGTCTACCAGTTTAAGAAAAGCAGCACATTTTCGTTGGTAAGTGCATGTCAGAATGTTATATATTGTATGTACAACAGTGCCACCTGCAGGTGGATCCATGTACTGCTTATTAGTTGGCACCAGACAACTGATTATGTACACAAAGGAGTTCATATTGTGCTTTGTTCTGACAATGTAATAAACAGTGTTATCCCAATGACGCCTATTAACAGTAATATTTATATAGGTTGTTTAGGGTTATGTACAAAAAAATTCAAAAATGTAAAGAAAAGATCCATCACATGAACAAGCCATGAACAATTCAGACAGCTCCATTTCCCAATATAACCAAAATAATTTTACAATGCATATTATACAGTATTAGCACTTAAGTGAGATAGTTACATTGAGTGTAGGTTATTTAGTCAGCTCAGCAGCAGGGTCTGTTGTCCCAGTCCATTACTCTGTCTACTACAAACCAAGGATGTTAGGCAATTTGCATGTATACAAAACTTATATTTCAACTAAACAGGAGTTTAAGTGCTCTGTATTTACTAGATTGTCCATAAAAAATAAAGCTTGTTGGAATACCTGAATTGGTGACTATAAGGGTATGTTCACACGGCATGTTGAATGCAAAAAAACGCATCCAAAAGAGCTGTGTACATTGCATCCAAAACGCGTCCAACAGACAGCTGCGTGTTTGGATGCATTTTGGCTGCAGCAGGATCGCACCCTATAGTTTTAAATAGGGCGTCTGCTGCGTCTTTCGGATCAAGAATTGACATGACAATTCTTTGAATGGATCCGAAAGATGCACTGGAAAGACGCATGTAAACAAGTATCGTCTGAACGCCGATGCGTGTTTTACATTGAAAGCAATGCAACTGCACATTGTTAGATGTGTGTTTTGGTCCGTTTAGGGTCCGAAACACAGATCCAAACACGCATCTAAAAACGTATCCAACACGCCGTGTGAATATACCCTAATGCTTCACTAAATTTGGTACTTTTCCACCAAAAATTAGCTTACTATTTGCAACATATATTTGAATAGATATCTAAAAGCAAATTTTTCCAGATTCACTTTTGTCTACCATCTATACATACCCATCTTTTTCTTTTTTGTCAGTCTACATTACTAGAAATGGTGATAAGCATTTTATTGATTACTTTTATAGTGATAGAGCTAATCTGTTAGTGTCAGCAGAATGCCGAAATTCTGTGAAAATACTATATCCAGCTGCAAACATTTCAAAGAAATTGCATTAGTAGTTTGCAAATTAAAAGCGGAAAAAAACATACTATGATGTTAAAGACATTAATTGTATTCACCTAAATTAAAACTAAACATTGTGCGGCATTTTATTGTGAATCTCATTTAGTATATATACATGTGATATAAAAACATATCAGCCCACTACTGTTTATAATAACATTCATACATACTGCCATTATTACAATTTCTTTTAATCCAGCATACGGTGACAAGACTGTCCTCTCTTTATAAAAAAGTGAAATAAACAGCTCACCGTCCTCGTGCTGGGCAACACAGCAGAATCACTGGAGAGTTGAGAAAGTCCAAACTGATCTTCATAGAAAAATATAAAGACTTTTTTCCAAACGCAACATAAAAGCACCATACAAAAAATATTGACCACAAATTGATCACATAGCAAGGTATGGGAAGGAGAAAGAAATCTGTTTACGCATTTCAAACAGACACTCTTACTGCTTGATTAAAAAAGTAATATATGATTTTGAATTGCAAAGTGCTGAAATAAAAACACTTGTGAAGGATACCCTGGGCTTGGAGTGCTGCTCCACTTACTACTCTTATTAATAGGCTGTTTCTAACCTTCCAATGTGATAGAACAAATCAGAGAAGACATGGTGTTGTGCATCTTTGAGACGAAAGGGATTATTATTATTATTTATTTTAAAGCGCCATTGATTCCAGGGCGCTGTACATTCGAGGGGGTTACATACATAACATAAGTCAAATGAGTACACTGATAAGTGATTAATGACAATTGGCACGGCAGAGGGAGAGAGGTCCCTACCCGCGAGGGCTTACAATCTACAAGGAGGGGGAAAGAGACAGGAGGTGAGGGGCATCCGGTGTTATGATACTACAGGTTTCACAGTGCATAAAAGCCATGCATTTATCACTACTGCAATGGAAAACTGCATCTTGTTAAAGTAAGGGTATGTTCACACGTCGTAATTTCGGCAAGCATTTTCCGCGTATTTGCGCTCTAATATGGGCGAGATGCTGGCCGAAATTAATTCATAGTTCTCATAGCCTCCTCTCCCCACTCGTACAATACGATCGTATTGTACGCGCAGGTAGATAAGTAAAGTCAATTATTCGCGGCGAATACGTGCTACGAGTAATGAATGTTTATGGGGCCGGCGGACTGCCTCCCCCCCTGATCAACGCAAGCTCCCGAAACACACGATGTATTGTGGTGCGTACCGCACACGCCGCAATAAATCGTGTGAACATACCCTAAGAGTCCCGTGTATGAAAACAGTCTATGTCTAAAACTCACTTTGTTGCCCATAGCAACCAATCAGGGCTCCCCTTCCATTTCATATAGTGATCTGGGAAAATGAGAGGGCCGCTCTGATTGGTTGCTGTGGGCCACAAAGAGAGTTTTAGACCTAGACACAGGGCCGGGACGACGGGTAGGCCAAGGTAGGCGACCGCCTAGGGCGCCCACCTCAGCCTATCCCTAAGGGGCGCCGTCAGGGCCCCGACCCTTGCCGGGCTCCAGGCCGCTGCCGTGGGCCTGAAGCGCCGGCGGTCTCTGTGACCGCTTCTGCGGAGCAGAGAGCAAGCGCTCCCTGCCCTGCAGACAGTGTCGGGCCCGCTCCCCGGAGGATAGCTGGATCCTCCGGTGAGCTGCAGGGCCGACACAGCGGGGCCGCCGGGTCCTCATAGCGCTGAGGACCCGCCGCGGCCCCGTGCGCCTCAGCCGGCAGCGTCGCAATGACGTGATGTCATCGCGACGCTGCCTCTCCTCGGGCGCATAGCATGTCACAGGCTGTGCGCCCGAGGAGCTGCCGGAGGAGCGCGCGGCTGAAGAGTACAGAAGAGGAGCGCGCGCCCGGGAATTGGGTAAGTATTAATGTTGTTGTTTTTAAGTGCCTGCCTGTGGCCCCCTATATTCTGCCTGTGGCCCCCATACGCCTGCCTGTGGCCCCCTATATTCTGCCTGTGGCCCCCATACGCCTGCCTGTGGCCCCCTATATTCTGCCTGTGGCCCCCATACGCCTGCCTGTGGTCCCCTATAATGCCTGCCTGCGGCCCCCTATAATGCCTGCCTGTGGCCCCCTATATCCTGCCTGCGGCCCCCTATATCCTGCCTGCGGCCCCCATAATGCCTGCCTGCGGCCCCCTATATCCTGCCTGCGGCCCCCATAATGCCTGCCTGTGGCCCCCTATATCCTGCCTGCGGCCCCCATAATGCCTGCCTGTGGCCCCCTATATCCTGCCTGCGGCCCCTATAATGCC
This sequence comes from Phyllomedusa bahiana, assembly GCA_025379985.1. Lineage (NCBI taxonomy): Eukaryota > Metazoa > Chordata > Amphibia > Anura > Hylidae > Phyllomedusa > Phyllomedusa bahiana. The sequence goes on from JAODAL010000929.1 coordinate 160,166, forward strand.
TGCCTGCGGCCCCCTATAATCCTGCCTGGGCCCCCATATGCTGCTGGCCCCCTATATCCTCCTGCGCCCCCATAAGCCTGCTTGCCCCTAACCTGCCTGCCCCATAATGCCTGCCTGCGGCCCCCATATATGCGCCCTTTGCCTCCCGGCCACCTATGATGCCTGCCTGTGGCCCCCTATATTCTGCCTGTGGCCCCCATCCGTTACGCCTGTGCCTGTGGCCCCCCTATATCCTGGCCCTGTGGGCCCCTAAAATTTGCCTGCCTGCGGCCCCCTATAATACCTGCCTGCGGCCCCCTATAATGCCTGCCTGGTGCCCCCATAAGCCTGTCTGTGGTCCCCATACGCCTGCCTGAGCCCCCATACGGCTGCCTGTGGCCCCATACGCCTGCCTGAGCCCCTGTACGGCTGCCTGTGGCCCCTGTACGGCTGCCTGTGGCCCCTATATGCCTGCCTGTGGCCCCTATATGCCTGCCTGTGGCCCCCATACGCCTGCCTGGTGCCCCCATACGCCTGCCTGTGGCCCCCATACGCCTGCCTGTGGCCCCCATACGCCTGCCTAAGCCCCCATACGCCTGCCTGAGGTCCCATACGCCTGCCTGTGGCCCCTATACGCCTGCCTGTGGCCCCTATACGCCTGCCTGTGGCCCCATACGCCTGCCTGTGGCCCCATACGCCTGCCTGTAGCCCCCATACGCCTGCCTGTAGCCCCCATACGCCTGCCTGTAGCCCCCATACGCCTGCCTGTAGCCCCCATACACCTGCCTGAACCCCTAGCTATATATTTGCCTGAACCCCTAGCTATATACCTGCCTGAGTGCCCCTATATTTATATACCTACCTGTCTAAGGGGACAATATCTATATACCTGCCTGACTGAGAGGGCATATCTATATACCTGTCTGACTAAGGGGACTTATATACCTATAATTAAGGAGTTACTGGAAATGTGAGGAATCTAAGATATTTGTGTCCAAATCCTCAGGGACGAGTCTTGGCCGGGAGCAATTGGCATGAAGGTGTGAACCGGATGGAGAAGAAAAGGGAAAGTGAACGACGCTGATCAGAAAAGACGTCTCCGGTGAGTCACTAAATGTAACAGCAGTGTAATCACTTATATGTCTGCAGAGTCTACATACAACTAGTATCTACCACTATCTGGTCACTGTATGGCGGTGGTATATGTAATCAGAGCCTGTGTACAGCTGATGTCACATGTGGGGGTCGCGTTCGGTCAGGGTCTGGCAGGATTATTTGAGCCTTAAGTAGTAATAGTTTTGGGTCTTGGTTTTGTAGGAGTGTTTTTAGTAACAATCATTCGTCCGGTAGATTTGCTCCATGTATCGGTGGATTATTCGGTGACTGTTATTTAGGGGTATTACACTGTCATACGGAGGGGAGCGATTTTGAAAATGCAAATTTGTCAGGGCTGATTTTCATTGTGCAGTGACTGCTGAGGAGATGGACGGGAGCTATGTGGAATGTGCAGAAAATTAGTGACAGGACCTGGCGCAGGGGTGAGAGGAATTAGTGTGTGTGTGGGGGGGGTATTTTTTTGAGAGCGAGGGGGGGGGCGCCATTGGCTGTACTCGCCTAGGGCACCAAAATGCCTTGTCCCGGCCCTGCCTAGACAGTTTTCATACATGTGGCCCTAAGAGTTATAAAACTACCAACTTAACTGGTGGATCCCAGTGCAAGCAGCATACATCAAATCACAATCTGCTATCAAATTCATAAGTGATATAACAATTATGCAGACAAAAGGAAACTTTCCAGAAGAATTCTAGGATACCTGCTTATAATGAAAGGTCCCTGTTTTGTACAAAATACATAGCTAATCATAGAGTCTTTTTCTAACTATAACATCATCCATGGTTGCCATGAGAACGCAACAAAAGGTCTGTAAGAAAAGTTATTTTATTTTCAACATTTCTATTGAATTAAATAATAAACACTTTTTTTTTCAAAGTAGTACCTGACTGATAAGCAAGGAGGTTTTTCCAAATTTCCATCCTTTACTCCTTATGTGCTTGTTGTTCATACCTGTACCTGTCTGCTTATTATATGCTTACAAAAAGGGTCTAGAACCGGCATCCTCAAACTGCGGCCCTCCAGCTCTTGGGACACTACAACTCCCATCATGCATCTATATAATGTATAACAGTGGGAATGATGGGAGTTGTAGTTTCCCAACAGCTGGAGGGCAGCAGTTTGAGCATGCCTGGTCTAGAAACTGAAACAAGTTAATAGCCTGATTGTTGTTATTGCTTCACTCATGGCTTTAACAGTCCTCACTCATCATTTAAAGGCAATGAGTCACCTATGTTTATTTTACTCATGTAAACCTTTAAATTCTTTTTTTAGAATTTGTATTTTTCAGATTTTTAGCTATTTTATTCTATTTTCTGTATATGATTATGTGGGCAGCTATCTTGCCTGAGTAGCTGATAGCATCATTTAGAGATGCTTTACCGCAGCTTTATGGACAACAGTAACCTGTAGTCTGGAGATGACTCATTGATTTCTATGGGATGCTCTGAGGCTTGTGTATGGAGGTGGTAAGCTGTGACATTCACCTTTTGTGTTTTTTGGTTCTTGTGTTATCAATTTATTGGTGTTTCCATCTTTGGTTATCATGTTTTATCATTGAAAAAACTGGTGAAAAATTATTTCTACAGAACAGGAAGCTTAGTGGCTTAAGTAAAAACTGCAAATTTTTCAAAAAGTGACACAAAAATCAACATTTTTTAAAAATATATGTAATATAAAAACTTGATTTTAACAACATGTCATTTTCTGATAACACATTCCCTCTAAGAGTTGACGGGAAGCTATGATATTTATTTTGGTGTTGCATAAAGCTACAATGCTAATTAATACACTGAGAGAACTATAAAAAGCACAATATGGCAAAACTGTAGGTTAATTATGGAAACTACAAGAGCAGTTCCTATGTTAAGGCCAAAATATGCCTAATGAATTCATTTAGTAAATACGTCTACACGAATGCCTGATATTCAGCATAATGTTGTCACTTGATGATGGTATAAGTAAATGTGTAATGTTAATATTAATCATTATTTTATTCAGTACCTGATTGTTTTGAGTACATTATATACCACTATTGTGCTGGGGCCCATCAGTGGAGTTGATTCTTGGGGTCCACCATACAGCTACTGTACATGACTCCACATACTGTATACAACTCGCATTCTGCCTCTTGCTTTCTCCCACTCCTTCTCTGCCCTTCTCCCTGAAAAGAAGCTTTAGGCCTGCCATCCCAATGATTACTGAGGCTCCCCCATGGATCAGTATGGTGGAGCCTGTGGAGATGGCATGGCGGTATTATTTATTCACTGCATTGAGTTAGTCACTGCATGAAGTTACTGTTCAGTCACTGTATGGTATGAGATTAGTCACTATATAGTAAAAATGTTAACAATACAAAAATGAATTGCAAGAACATGTGAGTTCACTTATTATCCTAGAACATCAGTACACTGAACATTTTACCTTCGCTGAGAGAAGTTAGCTGTTAATAAAAACAGGATGCCGTTCCTTTAAAGTACTTCCTAAACTTGAAATATGAAGTCTTTATTTATACACTGACCAATGGCCAACACAATGTAACTTCTATATGGCAGTGTTTTCTAAATATTAGTTCTTTTCATTTTATATTTAGACTGTTTCATAGGAAGTACAGTCTGCTATTTGTTTATGCTTCACGTCCTTTCTGTATATTGCATAGTGTCATGTAATTTTCACAATTCAATCCATACTGAAAGGTATTCCCTCTAGATATCTTCTTCTCAATGTATCTCAGCATTATTTCTATTGTGCTCCAAAATAGAATTCAAACACCAGTACTGCACAAACAACTACAGAGAAAATAAGAGGGATAGCAACTCCAGAAGTGTATACACTGCTGGTTATCAATGGATAAAGATCCAACAGCACCTATATATCTTCAGTGACCAAGAATGAACTCCATGGCACTTACTGCATATGTATAGCAGGCCTTTATTCAAATGCGGTCATAGGATGTGTACAGAGGAGAAGTCAGTCCTCAATCCACGTCCTATGACCTCGTTTGAGTAAAGGACTGCTATACATATCTGAAGTTTGTTCTTTGTCACAGAAGCATTATTTCTAACACTGCCTGTATGCGTATAATATAGTATAAGAAGGTAACAAAGACAATGCTTTTAGTGGTATTTTTTTATGTTTTTTCTTTTTTTTTTTCAAAATCACATTTCTAATCCAGATTATACATGATTCACTGCTCTGTAAGGCTATGTCTACACAGCACGGGTTTACAGTGGATTCAGTTTTTAAAATCCGCCAAAAATCCGACTTTACCCAGCTCTGTGAAGAACACAATGAAAAATCTGGGCTGTAGTCTACACAGCGTGGATTTTTTCTGCTCAGTTTTAAAATCTGCTGGATTCCGTCGGATTTTCAAACCTGCTGGATCTTCCATATGATTGCTGTCGGATTCCAATACATTCAATGTACAGGGCTGATGGCAAATCCAAAAAACTACTGTGGATTTTACTCCAAAGGGTCCCTGCTTTTATTGCTTAGTCCTACTCCTCATTCAACAGCTTTTATGGTAAGTGTATGGTACACAGCAATGACATTACCCACCCAGTAAGTAGTGCAGTAATAGATATTACAGTACTGCTTGCTACTGTGTGCAATATCCTGATGCAGCAATATATAATAACACAGTACATTGATGCATTGGTAATATTCCATAGAGGCCTTAGATATTCATCATATTAAATATGTGACTCCATTAAGATGAAGATGTTCTGCTGGTCTCTATAAAGCAGGTGATTGAAGCTCCCAAAACTAGTCAAATGCATGCAAAGAATGTGAAGTACTGGTGGTACAATCACACACAAGGAGGAGCTTTCCTCAGTGTGGCTTGGAAATGGCTCCAGCAGATACTCAGGAGTCATCCTACTCACTTCTACAAGCAGCAGAAAGGTGGTTGGAACAGGAGCTACTGCACATGTTATTCAGATGCGCTGTCTTAAGAACTTGGCCAAACTTTGTATAAGGGTTCGTTCACGCGACAGAGTAAAATTTAAAATCCATGAGGATTCTCCCGTTGAAATCTGCATTGTCCGACGCGTTTTTAACCACTATTTATTACTAAATGACACATGTGGATTTATACGCGTTTTCGGATTTGGTTTTACAGGCGGTTTGCGCTCAGAGTCCAATTCATGCCTATTGGTTTTGGACACAGACATGCAGTACAGGTACAAATGTTTTGGACACACATTGCATGGGGATTTTATCCATCCCATTGACATCAATAGTAAATTTCCATTCTGATTAGCACATGTGCTGCTGTGACATGCTGGCTCTTGTTTTTCCAAAGCTACAAGCTGCAGTGTAACATGGAACTACAATTACCAGCAGACCACTGCAGAACATATTAAACCCTTGTACTAATCAGCACCCATACAATTAGTACATATGTGGTGGGGCATGCTGCACTTTTTGTTCCACAACTGTGCCATACATTTACTAATTGTATGGCTGCTGATACAGTATAGAACTTTACAATGGAGGCACCCAAACTTTACATTGGAGGGGAGGGGGGATTAGGAGCAGTAAGGACACACCTGATGTGCTGGGGCCGATAGCACTGCAAGAGGAAGAGCTTCTGTATCGGCTTGAAGATGGCGGGTGGGCGAGATGAATGAAGTCAGGAGATGCTGTGCTGCAATGTTCCAGCCTGAAGAAAGCGGGTGGGTGGGAGGAAGTAAAACAAAAGGTGCTGTGCTGTGCCAGGCAGAAGGACAATGGGCTTCCATGTTCTGACATAATTATGAGGTGTTACTCAGTTTGTGATGTAAGCATAAGTCTCTGTTTGTAATTAGGAGACAGACGGAAGTCGGAACGTCATAAGTTGGGGACTGCCTGTACTGATCAAAACTGTCTACACTTATGAAAACCAATCAGACAACAGCAACCACTCAGAGCTCCCCTCTCATTTTTTCAGAGCACTAGATGAAATGAAAGGGGCGCTCTGACTGGTTGCTATGGGCAACAAAGAAAGTCTTAAACCTAGACAGTTTTCATATATGAGGCCCTAAGTGTCCATATAAGCTCCATAATAATAGACGTTTAAGTCCCTCATATCAAGAATATCTAGCTAAACAATGCGTAATGAACGCTGCTGAACAGTACAGATCATTCTTGTTCTCCTCCAATTCAGCTCCCATACCGTCTCTTACTCAATCCTTGTTGTTGTCTTACTATGCCTTTTCTATGGGTCCAACATTTAGAGCAACATATATGAAAATTATCTACGTCTAAAACTCTCTTTGTTGCCCATAGCAACCAATCAGAGCTTCCCTCATTTTACCAGAGCACTATATGAAATGAGAGGGGCGCTCTGATTGGTTGCTATGGGCAACAAAGAGAGTTTTATACCTAGACAGTTTTCATGCATGTGGCCCTGTGTATCCACAGGAGGCTACTCCCTAATGCTTGCAGCTTCTTTCTGGTATTTCATCACACCAGTAGATTCTCAGTCCACTAGACAGTTGAGCTCAGACATACCCTCTGCTCACTTCCAGAGCCAGGTGTTTCTGAAATGTTGTGTGCTTCTCTGTGCACACATATTCACTAGACCCCAAACACAGTCTTTTAAAAGATATGCCTTTATTCCCACCTACCAATGTTGTAGCAAAGCCTTTGAGCACCAAAATGCTTACCATCAGGTCAGAAAAGGGCTCCCAGTACATCAACCCCCAAACACTAATAACTACTTCTCCTGAAATCTAAAGCTTCAGAAACCTTATGCCAACTATATTGACAGGGGGTGGCAGCACCACTTCACTGCCAACCTTTTACAGGCAAGAGCTGTATGGCGCACAGACTTTGCGAGGTATATACTCACATAGTATACATGTGGCAAAGCAAGAACAGCAATAAACAATTCATAAAGGCACAATGGTATATAAGGGGGAAAGTGTGGATTACCTGTGGTTCATTCATCCTTAACAAGCCATTCAAAAACCACCATGTTTACAAATTTGCATCAATTTACAAGCCCTTAGTTCTTGAATGCTGTATCACTACTGACGTTACCTTTATACCAAGAGACTCAGGAAGACAGTAGAGTAGGTAAGATTTCTTTCAGTGTGAACTGAATGGGATATCAGGAGTAAACTGCATTACTATTTCCACTTTTCTGCAGTCCCAATGTAATTTTAGAGCACACCCAAATTGTACATGTACATACTTTCAGCCTGGGGGAGTACAAGTGGCAAGTTAAGGTTTAGTTCACATATGCGTTAAAGGTTCCTTATGGAACCTCTGTCTCATGTTCCATTGGGAATGAAGGGAAAAATAGAGCGGCAAGCTGTGCTATTTTATTCCATCTAAAAAATGGACACCACGGCGAAAACCTGTTGTAATCAATAAGGTCCTTAGGCCGCCATTGGTGTCCATTCTGAAATGGATCCTTTTGTGTCAGGTTTTACCTCTATGATGAATGGAACCCTTCAATGCAGATGTGAACCAAGTCTTACAATGCTACAAGTTTCAGTACTTGAACCTGTTTCTAGATCAATATGTATATTACTTCACCACAACATGAACTGAGCACCATCGTACATATTATACTGTACCATACAGCAACTACCTTTATATGGATGCTACCACTTTTAGATTATCTTTAAAAAAAACTTATATTACATGATTTCTTGTGAGGGAATATATGTACAAGGCTATAATAAGATCTGTCTGCTCTTCAGTTTCTGAATCACTGCTCCAGACAAAGCATTTCTAACAATCAATATCAAAGTGACTGTAACTTTGCCTTAAAGATTTATATGTCTCAAGTATCTAAGCCTAGATACAAATTTCATTAGTCTTGTCTTAGACATATACATAGCTATAGACATATTAAGTTCAACCAAGGGCAGGGAGAAGAAGTGGATGAGGGAAGGGGTATACTGTAGATAATTTTAGAACTTCATTTCCCCCTATTGTTTCAGAGAGACATAGAACCCATAACACATGAACCAATCTGCAATAAAAAGGAAATGATCCTCTCCTGATACCATTTTCAGACTGGATCAACACTCAAGACAAGAAGCGTCAAAATTATTTTGTGCTGAGTAATCGTCTAAGCCTTTCTTGAGACCCTCAAGTGTTCTTGCTGTGACACCTCCTGAGGCGACTATTCCACAGATTCCCATTTCCTATGTAAAGAAGCCTCTTCATCTCAGGCGATGAAACCTTATTCTCTAGCTGTACGGAGTGCCCCTTGTCTTTTGAGGGCAGTTTTTACCACCATATGACCAATTTTTTGTAGAGACCATTTATAAATGTATATAAGTTAATCATGTGTCCCATTAGCGTCTCTTCTCAAGACCAAGTAAGTTTAATTATTTAAAACTAAGATCCCCCATGCCTCTTATCGGTTTAGTTGCCTCGATTCCAGTACATCCTTCCTGTGAAGCGATGCATAGACGTGTCCTACATATTTCAGATGACTATCATTGGGGATCATTTAGAGTAAGAATCATTTACCATTTACTATCATATAGTTCATATAAACATGTAAAAATAGATATTACAATGAAACCTCTCTAAAAAGACAATCTCTTTGAGAAGATCATCCCACATCCAGGTCAGTTTTTCTGTGATGTGTTTTCAATTTCCAAATCTTTTGTGTATATTGGCCTCCACAATATTTGGTCATCACCTCAAAAAGGTTTCTTTGTGCTTTCAAAGTATTATAAACACAGAAAATAATGATCTTTCCAAATCAGCCTAGTCCCAATATATACTTATAAAAATAATAATATTAACTTATTATTAACAGCTACAGTGCAGGAAATAATTATTTGATCCCTTGCTGATTTTGTAAGTTTGCCCACTGACAAAGACATGAACAGTCTATAATTTTAAGGGTAGGTTAATATCAAAAATAAAATCCAGAAAATCACATTGTATAAATCGTTTACATTTATTTGCATTTTGCTGAGAGAAATAAGTATTTGATCCCCTACCAACCATTAAGAGTTCTGGCTCCTACAGACCAGTTAGCTGCTCCTAATCAAATCGTTACCTGCATTAAAGCCAACTGTCTTAAATAGTCACCTTTATAAAAGACTCCCGTCCACAGACTCAATCAGTTAGACTCTAATCTCTACAACATGGGCAAGACCAAAGAGCTTTCTAAGGATGTCAGGGGCAAGATCACAGACCTGCACAAAGCTGGAATGGGCTACAAAAGACATAAGTAAGATGGTGGGTGAGAAGGAGACAACTGTAAGTGCAATAGTAAGAAAATGGAAGAAACACAAAATGACTATCAATCGATATCGATCTGGGACACCATGCAAAATCTCACCTCGTGGGGTATCCTTGGTCCTGAGGAAGGTGAGAAATCAGCCTAAAACTACATCAGGGGAACTTGTTAATGATCTCAAGGAAGCTTGGACCACAGTCACCAAGAAAACCATTGGTAACACATTATGCCGTAATGGTTTAACATCCTGCAGTGCCCGCAAGGTCCCCCTGCTCAAGAAGGCACATGTGCAGGCTCACCTGAAGTTTACCAATGAACACCTGGATGATTCTGTGAGTGATTGAGAGACAGTGCTGTGGTCAGATGAGACAAAAATTGAGCTCTTTGGCATTAACTTAACTCGCCGTGTTTGGAGGAAGAGAAATGCTGTCTATGACCCAAAGAACACTGTCTCCACTGCCAAGCATGGAGGTGGAAACATTATGTTTTGCCACCAAACTCTTGTTTTCCAGAGGGATGAAATACTGATTTCTCACTGCAAAATGCAAATAAATTTATATAATTTATACAATGTGATTTTTTGGACTTTATTTTTGATTTTCTATCTCTCAATGTTAAAATTAACCTACCCTTAAAATTTTAGACTGTTCATGTCTTTGTCAGTGGGCAAACTTACACAACCAGCAAGGTGTCAAATAATTATTTCCTTCACTGTATAGTGTTATACCTGAACTACTTATAGCCTACACCAGTGTTTCTCAACTCCAGTCCTCAGGACCCACCAACAGGTCAAATTTTCAGGATCTCCTCAGTTTTGCACAGGTGATATAATTGTTGTCAGTGCGTTTTCCACAGGTGATATAATTACTGTCAGTGCATTCTGTGAGAGATCCTGAAAACATGACCTGTTGGTGGGTCTTGAGGACTGGAGTTGAGAAACACTGGCCTACACAAAAATGAAGTAAAAAAATAAAAATAAAAAAAATCACGCAATAAGCATGTTATACATCAGGTAAATTCCCATTAATTATAGATGATATTTGTCTGAACCATACAAATCAATGAAGAAGCTGGAAATGCTTAAATTAACAGGAAATGTGTAAAACAATGGATTTCTTCAACACCATGCAAGGCCAGCAGAATGATAGACACAGCACAGTTCTTTGTTTCCGGTGCTCCATCATATATTTGAGTTCTGACATCTTTCCTTTGTTCACTTCCGTGAGTAGTAGTTGTGGAGATGCATATAACAAATATGAGTTGTCCTTGAAAAGATAAACTACAGCCGCCACTTATAGGTTTCCATGTCCTTCATCTTAATAGGGGAAACAGCAAGACTTATAGAAACTGCATTATCTTCTGCTTATATTGTGTCACTATATTTTTGGTAGTAGTTAATAAGATTTAATATATGGTTAAATAGAAGCTTTGCTTCTTGTAACAAGTGAAATACAATGTAACATGCTTTGTTGTTGGGATCTTTGTATATAGGGACAAATTTATAATGTTCATCAATTGCATAGACGATAGAAAAAACTTGGGACAATTCACATAGTGCTGGGATGGGCGGTGAAGTACATGATTTCTATCTCGGGTCCTGTATTAGGCATAATACAATGTATTTTTTTTCTGGAATGTTCCGTTAAGAATTATACATATGTTATCCCATAACGTTTTTTAGATCTAAATCAGGGAGGTAGAAAGATTTTTTAAGACTTGATCTTAGCAGAACACAGACTGTTGTAAAATACCATAGCCTCTTAACAGAAGTGCATAGGCAGTTGTACAATATAGTAGAACTGTAGTGTACTACTGTATACAATCCCCAGAAAATCAATTTTCTCAACATATAAAAAAAAAAAAAAAATTCAGCTACATTTTGATTGCATTAATATATTAACCTTGGAATTCAACAGTTTAACATTAAAACAATTTCCACTAGACATGAAAATAGAAAGACAGACATAGAGAATGATTGATAGACAGATAGTTAGATGGTTAGAGACATATATAGATAGAAATAAGATAGGTATAGAATAGAATCTTGTTAACGACTTCATAGTTACAATCTCCTTCTAGCATATAAAGCATACCATACAATACTGCAAGGTGACTGCTGACAGACAATCTTCTACTTGAACCAGGAGAAAAGTATGTCTTTACTATGAAAAAAACAATTAAAGGAAACACAAAAATTCTTACCTCTCGGTGAAAGAAATTCCATGCATTAGTCAACCACTGATATCTGGGTAAACCATAGTTTGGCATTCTTGATTTCAGGCTAATCATATCTGACCACTGAATTACAGCCTAGAATATCAAAATATCCAGTATTATATATTTGACAAACCTAAAAATCATATTTTCCAGTAAAAGTGAAATTATATTTATGCTCCAGGAATTGTCAATTTGGCAAAATGATTGGCTTTATTTAGAGTCTATTTGCACCATATCTAGGACATACTATTTTTCTTTTTTCAACCACATGTGAAAAAAATGAATTGTACAGCAATTGACTTTCTTGGACAAAGTTATATGTTTATCCCATAGAATACTTAGGGATAAATTACACATTATACACAATATTGCTCTTGTACATGATTGTTTTAGTCATAAGGAATAAGTTTAAACTACCAGAATGCACAGAGAGAGAAGCAGTCTATCAGCCCTGGCTGGAATTTTTACTGTATTCCCACATTCAGAAAAGCTCTCAGTCCTTTCTCCTGAATTTTCTAACTGCGTGTTTGCTTAGTGGAGGCAATGCTCTCACCACATTTACTGTCCTACATACTATTGTGTGCATATTCCTTTATTCTCCATGCTTATTGTGATGTCGTTCTTTTAGCATAGCATAATGTACCCTTAGAATGGAGAATCTTTCCAGATGGAAAACTGGACATCACTTGCATCACACACAAAAAAAAAAAGTAACTCTGCCCAGTTTACATTTTTTTATTGGAAAAAAAAAAGTTAGCCAGCACCTATATTTGCGATCTGCATAGACACTTGTACACACGTTTATGGCTGTAAAAAGCTTTGGCTTCAGGGAGAGACAGTATAGAAAAACTATCATATTAGAGTCGTAAAATCACCGAAAACATCACTGAAAATTCGATCGTTCAGGCAGCCCATAGACTTTAGGAGAAAAAAAAAACAACCTGGAGTCTACACAGGTTGTTTTTTCTGATCATTTTCTGGCGCCGGTGGTTTTAGGAACATGTAAAGGCACCCGTCAATTTCCCATACATTCAATTCTATGGCTAATGAAAAAAAAGGCTAAAACTGACTGCGGTTTTTGTGAAAAATTTACAAAAATGCATTTTAAGGATGGTTTTTTTTTCCATCTGTATGGATCTAGCCTTAGGGACCCACCTGATGAGCTGAAATTGATGCAGCAATTTGATCAAAATTTGCACTAAAAACCTTCACTTTATAAATGCATAGAGGATAGCCATAATGCAGTTTAAATATTCTACAAATTCAATATTTTATGGTTTTTGTCCTGTTTTAGTCATGGGATAAGATATTAATGACATCAATATTAAAGTCCAGGAAATGCCTTTAAATTTGATAGCACAATAAACATAATACTGTTAATAATAACATTAAAATAATAATAATATAAAATTATAATAATAATTGCCTGATATGTGAACAGAAATATTTCTTCTTTCAATTTCTCAGTTATATTTCAAGAAGCATCATGATCTTCACGTAAAACAAATAATATTATACATAACTATATAAATGTGGGTTTCACTTAACAGCCAGCAGCAGCACCCCAAGATCAGGGACTACATTTTAATAGGACATATTCAAAACTACTTTTAAACATGTTTCCCCTTTATTCCCAGATATTTTCGTAAAAAAATTTAAAGTCAAAAAATTGCTATTCTGTCACTATCATGTGTAAGCACCAAAGCTATAGGAAGCTACTAAAGAACAATTATGTGGAGCAAATATTACTGTATGTGAAAACCCATGGGATCGTTAAGTTTATAGTGCTGTGGTTCTTAAATCAGATAAGTGCTCTAGGCTTCACAGAAGGCTTCGCTGACATAAATACATACAGGAATTGTGCTCTAAGGCATAGGGTTTTACAAAAAAACATTAAAAACAAACTTTTTACCCCCCCGGGGGTTTAAAAAAAAGACACTGATATTTTTTTTTCAACCTGTTCAAAAAAATAATGAGAACAGTAGGAAAACCTTCACATCTGCCCTACACAATGCCCCCCGATGCAGTTAATATTCATTACACTGCCCCCTTATCTGGGAAGACAAATATTCCAAGCGGGAAACAATGATGCGAAATTTATACTATAAAAAAGGGCTTTAAATTTACAAGGAAAATTTTAAAATGGTAAAATTTAATTTCAAAGGGAGACGGGAGTATGTTTTTTTTTTTTTCCCTTAGGGGTTTTTTCCCACTTTTTATGAAAGTTTTTTTGCTAACCAAATGTACTTGTTAATACATTCATCACAGCTAATGTTTTTAATAATTGATATGATCCCATCCTTCAGTTCTGCATTTTTTATTTTTTACTGGATAGAAAAGTTCAGCAGTTATTCTATCCCAACTGTGGGGAAAGCAATGGAAACCTGAAAAAGTGCTAATTCTGACCTAGGCTAGTATAAACTATGTTTTAACAAAAGGGGAAAACACTCTTTTTTGGGTCCCTTTTTTTGGAGCCTTTTTTTGAGTAAAATTTGGGGCTTTTGATTCTGAAAAAGACCCCCTTTTTTTCCCCTTTTCGGTTCTATTTTGGGAGATCTGGCATTGCCCCCTTTAACGAGTATAGGGCTGCTAAAAAGAAAGGGGTTCACTCAATATTTACTATATTAATGTTGTTTCACAAGGGGAAATTATGGGAAAGGGGCGAGAAGCCCACAGCGCCCCCCTGTTAAATTTTAACAAATCCTCAATTTGTTTTTTTGACCCACCGAGTTTTGAAAAGCAAAAAGGTTTTTTTAGCCAAGCCCGTAATCTCTCATCTGCAGACAACGCTTTTTTGGGGTTTTTTTGTCCCTTTTTCAGTCCAGAGTAAAAAAAAAATACGGGGCGGGCTTGGGGGGGAGGCTTTGGGTAGCCCAGGAAGGGAAGATCCTCCTTAAGGAGAGCACCGAACAAACCCGGCTTGTGGGAGTTTTTTTTTTGGGCCTTTTTCGCCCTCTACTTAGCATCTGAAAATTTTCACAAAAGGCATTATGGGAAAAGGGGCTGAGAAGCCCACAGCGCCCCCCCTTTTGGGTTTTGTAACAAACCCTTTAAAATTTGCTTTTCCCCCACCGAGCCCTTGAGAAAGCAAAAAGGTTTTTTTTACCCAAAACCATTATCTCTCACCCTGCAAAAACGCTGTTTCGGGATTTTTGTCCCTCTTCAGTGCAGAGCAGAAAAGAATATTGGCTGGCTGGTGGGGGGAAATCGGGAAGCTCAAAAGGGAAGATCTCTCCTTAAGGCCTTTCCCATAATCCCTTTTGGATATGCAGATGTTTAAGTAGAGGGCGAAAAGGCAAAAAAAAAACTCTACAAGCCTTTTCTTTGGGTTGCTCTCCAAAAGGAAAGAGTTTTTCCCCCTTCCTATAGTAATTTTGGGAAATTTCATGTGAAACAGAAAGATTTAAAATTTTTTAAAAAACCTTTTATAGAACACATGCAAAAAAAAAACATGAATGTCCCATGAGCAAATTCAATTCTTTTCACTGCACAAACATATTTATAAAAAAAATTTAATCAAAAGGATAATGTACAATCCTGTAATCAACATTTTAGAGTTTCTAAAAAACAAAATGGTTTGGGAATTTTTTGGACCCCGGCGGGCACTAAAATTACCCAGAAAAAGGTAAAAAATTTCAAAAAATTTTTTTCCCTAGTGTTATCTTTTGTTGTTGTTGTTGTTGTTATTATTATTATTATATTGTCTAATCCCTGGAATGCTAATTTTTTGGGCACTTTTGGCTTTTTATTTTGCATGAAATTTGGACAATTTTAGATTTTGGGACAAAAAATTTTTCTAAATGATATTTCTCTCAAAGTTAGTTGTGTGTTTTGTATTGTCTCTGGGCTTCCACAGTTCTATATCAGCTGTTTTATAACTAGAAGCTCAGTAGCACTGTAGAGCCCTTCAGTAATCAGTTGCCCAAAAAGGGGGTTTGCCTTTTTCCCAGATTTACCCCTTTTAAAGCCACACCCCCTTGGTCTTGCCCCAGAGTCTTTTCCCTCTGCTCGGGAAAAGGGCCCCTGCAAGTAGGGTTAGGGTTCAAACTGTTTTAAATTTTTCCCAAAAATGCAGGAAAAACTCTGTTCAATTCAGTCCCCCCTGAATTAAAAGGGGGAATCGCCAGAAAACCGGGTTTTTTTTCCAAAAACGAAGATTTCATGTGGAATATTGAGCAGGAAATGTTCTAAATTTTTCATCAATTTCCCGTGTTTTTTCCCGAGACGCATTGCACGCTGATTCCATGGATGCCATATGAACAGTGTTAGGGGGAAGCTTCTATATATTTCGGACTGTAGTAATAATTTCCTGAACCCGGGTACATATGCATGAGAGGAAGAAACACAGAAAATGGAGCCCAAAAGACTTAGGGGGATTTCCTTTTCCTTAAAAACCTCAATAGTACTTCCTTTTTTTAAAAAATAAAATATGCGGTATATACAGGAAAAGCCCTATTTGTTAGTACATTATGTGCATTATAGATTTAAAATCAATAAAAGTAAAAGGCAGGTTTTCCGGCACAATTACCAAAAAGGACAAGCACAAAAACAACAAAATAATTCATTTTGTAGAACACATTTTAAAATGAACATCACAAAACTATAAATTCCTGTAACCATAACATCTCATATAAAACAGAGAACACTATATTTATAATAAGTCAATTTTGTCAATAAAACTGGTGCAATTTTTCTTCACTCATAATCTAAATTTAGTGTTTTTTTTCCAAAACTTTTTAAAACCTCCCTACTACCTCCCACTGTGCTAAAAGTGAAAAATGAACCCATACTTAACTTTCCCATTACTGCTATTCTAGCACTGCTCAAGAGCTCCAGTGTTCCCTCATTGATGTCACGTTCATGGGTCACAAGATGCTGCAGCCAATCACTGACCTCATTGGTAAATGCTGCATCTGCAGGCATGTGACTGCTGAAGCAATTTTATTTTAGCACAGTGGGAGATGGCAGGACCGTTTTTTTTCACAGTCTGGGAAAACCCCTTTTACAATTTAATTCAGTTGTATAAAAACTATTCCCGTTTATATAAAAAAAAAATCCTTGCAGCTATTTTTTGTTGCATCATTTCTACTATGTTTTGAAAAAAATGGAAAAAATGTGACAGTTATTGTTACTCAAATATGCACCTCAAAAATGGCAAAACCATTTGCCAAAGTGATAGCATAGCTCCTTTCCTATACAATTCATAATATTCTGAGTACAATTCCTATGTCTGATACCATCACATAATACATACACTCGAATGATAATCCATAGGAAAAAACACCTTTATTATGTCCTTCAGGACTGTGTAAAACCAGTTATATAAAGTGGATGGGGGAAAAAACAATGTCATGTCCTCTGTATGCCTTATAAAAAAATATATTTTGTTACTGTTTCCAGACGCTTTCCTATCAGCATTGTGTGACTAACAAAGTAAGCAAATATTGTTTGACTTGGCACTACAGCTGATCCAAATGAAAGACTGGAAACAGACTTGTGTTTTACAAGGCATGTTTTGGTCTGCAAATTACAGATAAAATGCTATATAAAGCAGGGGTCCCTTTGGGGAAAATGTAAAAAAAAAGGCTGGTATACATTGTAAAGAATATGCGCAGGATTTCAACATGGTTTTAGCGGTTGGGAATTTTTATAAAATGTTTAAAATAAAAATGTAGTGAAGAAACTTGAATATAAAAATTGCCTTTAAAACAGATGTCTATTTTTCCTCGGTTTAATCCCTGACCCAAATGTTGGATTGTGCACTATTATTGTAATACGAGGGTGCAATTTGTAGAAATAATAACTGTGCAGCTAGATGAGCGGTTTTATTAGAATACACAATGTAAGGGTATTATTCCTGAAAATTTGGAATGAAACCTGTCATTTTTTCTGCTTTTTATTTGTAAGAGATCTGCCATGTGCTGGCAGCAAACAAACAGTAATTTTAAAGAATAATGCTATTAAATAAGATTTCATGTATCATCTATATAAATTCAACTACTGTGATTATGGGGAGTCCCTGCTTATTCCTTTCTGCTTGGAACTAGACCTGGTCCACCATGCTTAGAAGTAAGGTAATGAGCCATAAAAGTAGATGGTATAAATACCCCTTGAAAGAAATCCTAATGTAGCCTTCTATGCTACCCCATTGCTGTTTGTTTAATGGCATGCATATCTGTTTTTGGGTAATGGGGCTAACAAATGTTTAGAACTTGTCTGAGCACTTATAGGAACACCTCTTTCTTTGTTTTTGTTCTTTGGCTCAGAAATATAATACAAATATTAAAAAACAAATTAAAATCCCCCCCCCCAAAAAAAGCAATAAGAAAACCTATTACAAATAATATAGCCATCTGATGTGTAGCATTAAAGCTGACATTGCTATATTAAGCATCCATCTTTCATTGAATATGCGGTTATTATTAAGCTAGTTATCAAAAGGGGTTTTTAAGGGGTTAAAGGGGTTGTTCGCTACAAAAAAAGGTTTGCTTTTTTTTTAAGATTTGCAAAAACAAATCACTTTGCAATATATGTCGTTTAAAAACGTATCCTCCCTATTCCTGATATCCCTTTGTAGGGCTGATCAGTCTCATGTCCTTTTAGTACAGACCTGTTTGACCCTCTTGTACTCCCAGCATGGTCGTATAGCTCAGCCCTGGCTTCTACTGCAGCCTAGTGGAAGCCGAAAACCGCCCTAAATTAAAATAAAACCCAAGAAAACGGGAGGATAAATTTTGTGAGAAACATCTTTAAGCGGGGGCGTAACTAAGGGGTAGGGGGGATAGCAGTTGTAGGGGGCCCCAGTGGTTGGGGGGGCCCGCGGCCCCAGGGCAAGCTGCTATTTCTGTACCCCCGTGGGGTGCCGCTCTGGGCCTGCCCGGGAGTGAACATAACATTCACTGCGGGGGGTGGAGAGCGCGGGGGGTCTGTGAGGCAAGGGGGGGGGGGGGGTGGGGGCCCCCGCCCGGAGGCTCCGCCCCTTGTTCAAGAGGCCCCCTTTAATTGATGCCAGTCCGTGGACGCGCATAAAATTAAGTGAAAGGGGACAGGGAGGTGTGCGCTCCCTGCCCCCGTGTAATCGTCAGCAGGGGCGGGCGGAAGTGACGTAAAAGCGCCCCTGCCGAGCTTCCCGTCCTCGCCCCAAACTAAGCAGCAGGCTTGGGTGGGAGGAGGAGACGGCGGGGGGTTGGCAGGTAGTAAAAAAGTACGGGGTGGGGGTGGTGAATCCCACGGAGGTTAAAAGGGAAGGGGGGGGAGGAGAATACCCAAGGGGGCTCTAAAAGGAAAGGGGGGGGGGGGTACCTGGGGGGGGGCTAAAGGAAGGGGGTGGGGGGGAGAAAAACTACAGGGGGGCTCTAAAGGAAGTGGGTGGGGGGGGAGAATACCTACAGGGGGGCTCTAAAGGGAAGGGGGGCTCTAAAGGAAGGGGGGGGGGGGAATACCTACCGGGGGGTTAAAGTAAATGGTGGGGGGGGGAAATACCTAAGCGGGGTTAAAGGAAGGGGGCTCTAAAAAGGAAGGGGGGGGGGGGGAGAATACCTAAAGGGGGGCTCTAAAGGAAGGGGGGCTAAAGGAAGGGGGTGGGGGGGGGGGTACTACAGGGGGTTTAAAAGGGAAAGGGGCTCTAAAGGAAGGGGGGGGGGGGGGGGGAATACAGGGGGGTTTAAAGGAAGGGGTTTTTGGGGGGGAGAAAACCTAAGGGGGGCTCTAAGGAAAGGGGGGGGGGGAGAATACCTCAGGGGGCTCTGGAAGGGGGCTCTAAAGGGAAGGGGGGGGGGGGGGGGGGGAGAATACCAACAGGGGGGTTCTAAAGGTAGGGGGGGGCTCTAAAGGAAGGGGGGGTGGGGGGAGAATCTACATGGGGGCCTTTAAAAGGGGGGGGGGGGGGGGGAAATACCTAAGGGGGTTTAAAGGAAGGGGGGGCTCAAAGGAAGGGGGGGGGGGGGGAGGGGAAAACCTACAGGGGAGTCTAAGAAAGGGGTTTTGGGGGGGGAGAAAACCCCACATGGGGGCTCTAAAGGGAAAGGGGGGGGGGGGGGATACCTAAGGGGGTCTCTAAAAAAGGGGGGTTAAAGGAAGGGGGTGGGGGGGAGGAATACCTAAGGGGGGCTCTAAAGGAAAAGGCTTAAAGGGAAAGGGGTGGGGGGGGAATATACGGGGGGCTCTAAAGGAGGGGGTGGGGGGGAAAAAAAATATTTAAAGGGGGGGGTCTAAGGAAAGGGGTTGTGGGGGGGAGGGAAATACCTAAGGGGAGCTTAAAGGAAGGGGGTGGGGGGGAGAAGCCCCCACGGGGGTCTAAAAAAGGAAGGGGGGGTCTAAAGGAAGGGGGGGGGGGATAAAACATACAGGGGGGTTCTAAAGGTGGGGGGGCTTTTGGAGGGGTTGGGGGGAATACCCCACAGGGGGGTTTTAAAAGGGAAAAGGGGGGGGCAAAGGAGGGGGGGGGGGGGGAGAAAACTAAGGGGGGCTTTTAAGGGGGGGGGGGGGTGGTGGAAAACCCCAGAGGGTTAAGGAAGGGTGGGGGAAGAATCCCTTTAGGGGGTTAAAGGGAAGGATGGGGGGGAAAAATACCTACAGGGGGTTAAAGGGGGGGGGGGAGTCCTACAGGGGGCTTAAAAGGGAAGGGGGGGGGGGGAAGAAAAACTACAGGGGGCTCGAAAGGAAGGGGGGAGTTTACCTCAGGGGGCCCTAATTACAGGGGGGGCTATTTGCCTACAAGGGGGCCCCCAATTACGAGGGGGCTTTCTGCCACAAGGGGGCTTAACTAAGGGGGGACTATTTGCCTTTCATGGGGGCCTTATTACAGGGGGGGGGGGGGAAAATTTTTACCTCAAGGGGGCTTAATTACGGGAGGAATATTTGCTCAGGGGGGACTTTCTGCCCCAAGGGGGCCCCAAATTTCAGGGGGGGGGGGGCCCGTTCTGCCTACAAAGGGGGCTCAATCTAAGGGGGGGACTTTTTCTGCCTACAAGGGGGCTTTTTTACGGGGGGGGAAATATTCTGCCACAGGGGGTTTTCTACAGGGGGGGAAATATTCTGAAAGGGGGCCCCCCAAAACTAAGGGGGGGGTTTTTGCCAAAAATGGGGCACTAATTAAGGGGTATTCTCCTACAGGGGTGGCCAAGCTAAGGGGGCCCCCATTCTACTAAAGGAACCTAAGCTCTGCCCCGGTGCCGAAACTGCCTACATCTCCTCAAATACTGTATGCCCGGTGGGTATAAGCTACCAGTACCCCCCGGGGGGGCCTGTTGTACTACATACCCGGTGGGGCCCCCCAAAATTACCAGGGGGTAAATTTTTACCATTTGGGCCCTTATAAATGGGGAGTTTGTATATGAGGGGGGGGGGGGCATCACTTGGAAAAAAAGATTAAAAAAAAGTGAGGGGTTAGGTGTTTGTGTTGTAAAATTCTACGGGGGTGGTGGAAGGGAAGTCTCATGGGGGTTGGCCCGAATAGAGAAAAAAAGGGAAAAGGGAACGACTCTAGACAAGAGCCACCTGTGAGGCCCTTTTAAAAGTAGTAAAATATTTGCAAAGCAAGTGATCTGATATTACCATTTGGTCACTGTATGGTGTTTTACAGTCTGAGAGCCTGTGACACTGGTATTAACTATATGGTTTTATGGCGGTACATTGGTCTTTGTGTACTGTCAGTAATAGTGAGGGGTATTTTTCAGTCACTTTTGGTTGTTTGGCTTATTAGGTTCCTTTTAGTAGTGTTATTGGTAAGTTGGGCTTAGTATAGTGGGATTTGTTTGGTAGCGTATATGGTGATATGTTGGGGGGAGGTATTTACCTTGTATTATCAAAAGCTGTTGGTAAAAGTTCGTGGTCAGGGAGGTGGGCGAGGGGGGAGCCCATCCAAAAGTTTGCTTTGGGGCCCTGGCTTCTCTAGTTACGCCCTTGCCTTTAAGGTTGCAGCTAGTTCTATCAAGGTTTTTGTGCTTGCTTACTTCTTGTTATAAATAATCTGTCAACCACACTATTACTACATAAATAGGGGAAGTAAGGCACAACCTCCTACCTTATCCTAGGGTACACTGACCGAAGTACAAGAAGCTAAAAACTCTATGGTACTTGTTATAGTAAGTGTGTTGTGTATATTTCACTTACTACAAATATCATAAATTCTGGTAAGAAAGCATTAGGCATAGTTTATTAAGGAAGGTGGGGGTTGAAAGTAACCGGTGATCTCCAAGTGTAACTTTTGAAATGGAGACTGGAATTTTATCTACTTCAAAGGATGGACAGACGAAGGTCTGTCTATTCAGCCATAACATTACCCAACCACAATGGTTCAATCAACGGACATATAAAATTAGGTATTCCTGGTCCTTTCCCCTCATCACCTAACTGTCCAGTCATAGACAACAAATAACCCTAATTAACTGATAGGGAGCTCTGAAATCTGAACTGAAGTTTGATACTACACTGTGTTCCAAATTATTATGCAAAAAGTGAGAGTGATAAGGTAAGAATTTTTTTGTTTATCAGTTAAACTCATTGTTGGTGATGTGTGTCAGGGCTCTTTATATCACCGAAAGCATTTGCAGACACGTGTGCTAATTAGTTTGACAGGTATTAATAATAATAATCTTTATTTATATAGCGCCAACATATTCCGCAGCACTTTACAATATAGAGGAAATAAGCACAGAGGGCCCTGCTCGCAAGAGCTTACAATCTATTAGGGTGTATGGGTGAAACAAAGGCTGACAAGTGCTTGGTTTACAATGGACCAGCCATGTTACATAAATATGGGGTAGTATACATAAAATGTGGATGAACCTGCCATCCCAACCATTACATCTATATACAGATAAGTGCCTGTGGGTGCCAAAGTGCAGGAAGTGACGAATCTGTGACAAAATTTGGGGGGTTGAAAATTAGGGATCATCATAGGCTTGTCTAAGAAGATGAGTTTTCAGAGCGCACTTAAAACTGTCAGGGTTGTGAGTGTGCCTGATCACATGGGGTAACATGTTCCAGAGAACTGGTGCAATACGTGCAAAATCTTGGAAACGGGCATGGGAGGTTCGGATGAGTGAGGGGTGTAGTCTTAGATCAGTAGCAGAGCGGAGAGAGCGGGTAGGGTGGTAGACAGAGATAAGGGAGGAGATGTATGGGGGTGCAGCACTGTGGAGAGCCTTATGTGTGAGAGTGATGAGTTTATGTTGTATTCTGTACTGAATAGGCAGCCAGTGCAGAGACTGACACAGGGTAGAGGCATCAGTATAGCGGCTGGAAAGAAAGACAAGCCTGGCTGCTGCATTCAGGTGTGTCCAATTAAAGGCAAGACTACTTAAGAAGGCTGTCCCACATTATTAAGCAGCCTACATTTTCAGCCAAAATGGGAAATAAAAAGGATGTGTCGGCTGCTGAGAAGCAACAAATTGTGGAGTGTTTAGGTCAAGGCATGACTACAATCAACATTGCTTCACAGCACACACGTGTGCGTGCTGATAAGGGAAAATTTAGGACTCTTTCCAACAGGCAATTACGTCATGTTAAAAGAGCAGCTGCAAAAAATGCCTTGTCATAGCAGCAGACAAGTTTTTGAAGCTGCTGGTGCCTCCAAAGTCCCCCGAACAACAAGATGCAGGGTCCTTCAGAGGTTTGCAGCTGTGCGTAAGCCATCCTGTCGACCTCCTCTATCCACTGCACATAAGCAGAAACGGCTCCAGTGGGCCAAACAATACATGAATGACTTCAAAACTGTTTTGTTCACCGATGAGTGCCGTGCAACGCTCGATGATCCAGATGGATGGAGTGAAGGATGGCTGGTTAATGGACATACCATGCAAACACGGCTACGGCGCCAACAAGGAGGAGGTGGAGTAATGTTTTGGGCTGGAATCATGGGGAGAGAGATTGTCGGCCCCTTAAGGATCCCTGAAGGTGTAAAGATGAACTTCATAATGTACGTGGAGTTTCTCAAACAGCTCTTCCTGCCATGGTTCAAGAAGAAGAACCGTGCATTCCACAGCAAGATCATTTTCATGCATGATAATGCACCGTCTCATGCTGCAAATAACACATCTGCATCTCTGGCTGCTATGGGCATAAAAGGGGACAAACTTATGGTGTGGCCCCCATATATCCCTGACCTCAACCCCATTGAGAACCTCTGGAGCATCATCAAAAGGATTGTCTATGATGGCGGGAGGCAGTTCACATCTAAGCAACAGCTCTGGGAGGGTATTCTGTCCTCATGCAAAACAATTAAAGCAGAAACCATCCAAAACCTGACAAATTCAATGGACGAGAGACTTCAGATGCTCATTTTGAACAAGGGGTCCTATGTGCACATGTAACATCACCTAGAATAAAGTTTTGACTTGAAAACTGTTTGATTTCATCTTGTTATAACCTGCTAATGCTTATAATTTCACAAATGACCATTTTTTTGTTCGTTATAAAAATGAAAAGGTTGAAAATTCTGCTGTGCATAATAATTTAGAACATGCATTTTGAGTTTTTTTTTTATATAAAATATACTGTTATCATAGGCAGTTTGTTCAAAAACCTTTCAATTATACTCTAACAGCTGATGAATGGAAAATTACAATGACTGCAATTCATATAGGTAATTTTGGAAAATAAGAGAAAATATTATTTGCATAATAATTTGGAACACAGTGTATAAAATATGGCTGCACCAGAAAAAACATGTTTACAGCACGGGGTTCAGCCATAATCTGAGATGTGTTCCAATACCTTCCTTGCCCCAAAAGCCAGAAAATCCTCTGCATTGTATGTGTTTGGTGTTTTCTGAAATGACTCTCTTTTATTTTATAACTGTTAGCACTGTACCTTTTGTCTATTAAAGCTTAAAACTTTAATAGGTTTGGTCCTTGTATGCGCTAAGAATCCATAGCCTTGATTAGAGTGTTTAACCCTGTCACTGCTGGAGAGTAGTGTTTGGTTAGTGTTTAAGTCCTGTGAGTGCCAGTGATTGGTGTTTGTGGGTGACAGAGTCCTTTCTTTCTCTTGCAAGGTGGTGACAGCATATATTTTGGGGTGCGGGGACTGTGTTGGGGTGCGATTTATGGTCAGTTTGCTACCTGAGTGGAAAGTGAGTACAGAATTGAGTGAGCGGAGATAGATTTACCCCTTGCAGTGGTACCCATGTCACATGTTGGTGTGTACGTGATAGTGCTGTTTAGCAAGTTCATGTACTGTAACAATATTAATTTTTTCATTGTTTTCCAAGATGGCAACCAACAAACCAACCTTGAAAGACAAACAACCTTGAAAGACAAGCTATCCACAAAGTGTCCATTTGAAACCCTTAATATATGGCCAGTTTATAATTCAGAGAAAAGAGTGAAAAAAAGTGATTTAATAATTACTTAGTGAAATTAGGCTTCAATCTTCTAATTTCTACAGTCGATGAGTAAATGCCATGGAGCAATAATATATTTATTAAAAAACTTTGGTATTTGATTTACTAGTATTATAATGGATTTTTGTAAACAATCAAATCCGTTCAACCAGAATGTAAATTTTTGCTTTGCAACATACCGTGATTTCCTGTTCATACGTCCATACTCCACAAGCCAACTCAACGCAAAATATTACTAACAAGCTCCCAAAATACTGCAAAAGAATAAGAAACATATTGTAAAATTCATTTTTAACACTTTCTCCACTGTCTACAATATTACGGGGTGATGGCTCATCCAACAAGCTTGTGCAAAAGACTAAAGCGGTTTTACAAACTTAACAAATGAATTGCATGGTGTATTGTTATTGTTGAATTTCAAAAGGTTGAATCTGTCCTGGTTATGTGATGCTCATGCAGGTTTTAGCTAGTTATTGTCACATTAAACATATCAGACCTGCGAATTTTAACTCATAAAGGACTATTGGTCCTTAAGAACCAAACTATTTTTTTCAGTTTTATCTTTACCAAAATAAAAGAGCCATAACTTTTTATTTTTTCATTAATGTAGCTGCATGAGATCTTGTTGTTTTGTGGGACAGGTTCATTTCGTAATGACATTATTTTGGGGTACATATAACCTATGAATTTCTGTTCATTTTTAAGGGGAAATGCAAAAAAACAGCATTGTTTTTCCCATTTTTTTCACAATGAAGGTAGGTAAATCCAGCACACGTGTAGAAGGATATCTGGAAAATAGGCGTTATAGCAAACACACTCTTTATTGAAGATGATAAAATGTCATTTAAAAACATCCATAAGCATGATCGTTTACGCGTTTCAGGCCCACATCTTGACCCTTATTCGTATTTCCCATTTTTTGTTTGGTGTTTACAATGCAGTACAAATAACGTTAACTTTTTTTCTGAAACTTTATTACACTTTTTCCTCTCACTTGAATCAGCAATCACGTGATCAATTACATAATGCTTTGGAATACTTAGGGCGACATGCCCGAAAAGAGGCGCCTCCACGCCATTTTTAAGGCGCATTAGATCTGCGTAATGTGCACCTGAATGAACGAACCTGTCAAAATCTGGCATGTGGTATACCTTGCTTAGTATAATTTAGGCACATAGTATATCATTACTAGCATATTTGATGCACTTTTTTAAGTGCATTCAAATGTGTCGTGCTTGGCGTATAATGCGCCTAGTTTAGGTGTATTACAGTTCATTTATATAGAGTATATGGCGTCAACAGGTTTTTGGAGCAAAATACACCAAAACAATAGCCCATTTGTATTGGGACATGTTGCCCCTTAGTATTAAAATGCATTATTAATTATTAGTGTTACACTGACAGACAACCTATTAGGCCCATGCTTATGGCAATACCGATGGCAGAATAAGGGGCCTTTATTGTGTCCCTGGTTGGCATGGTAACCCATGCTGCTAGTGCCAATGGCCAGACAGAGGGAGAATCCACTTTTTGCCAGTTCTTGAGATATTATGGTTGCTACTGACCATGAAATTTAAGGGGCTTAACTGTGGGGATCAGAGTTAGCTTCAATCTTGACAGCTGTGCCAGGGGTAAGGCTACTTAATACAGACTTACTGCTGCCACTGATCCCTGGTTGCAATAACATCACACATGAAATCACCTTGACAAAAATGTATGTCGCACTGCAGGAACTAGTACTCAATCCTGAGATACATTTTTGTCATAGGTCATTGACAGGTTAAATGGGTGTTCTCACCATTCTTTTTCGCAGAGCCTGCTCTTCACAGCCAACTTCAGGCTCTTACTTCCTGTGCAGGCTGTGGGTGGGTCTTCCGCAGTGACTGACATATCAGCTCTGCTGTTCCTAGCTGAGCCTGTTAGAGGGTCATTGGTGATTGAGAGGTCTAAACAGCAGGAAACAAGGCTACAAGAGCTCTAAAGGGTTAAAGTTTGTCAGTAAGAAAAATAAACAAGCTCCTGTGCTACTAATAAGATACAGCAATGTATTTGCTAATAGTCTTTATGTACCTTTGCCTATATGTTTAAAGCTAATTAAATGGGAATACTCCTTTAAGTTTACCCCAAAACCAATACATACAAAACCTTTTACTGTCAACCAATTATTGTTATTTCCAACAAGATCTATTACTCGTTGTTAATGCACAAGTACACAGGGATATACACTACAATTTCTTGCGCAAAAGGTTAATATCTAGCACACTAGCATTCAATGTGTTAACAAAGCCACTCTGAGGTTCTACTTTTCCTTTTTTAAGGTTTTGGGTAGGTGTAGAGAGGCATGTAGCAACCTTATTAATTTAATAGTCTAATATACTAATGTACCTTTGTCTACATGTTTAAAGCTAATCGATGTGATGAGAATTCCCCTTTAACAAGCTTAGCACCTGTATGGTCATCATATGATTAGAACACATTTGTATCTACTGGTAGTAAACAATGAGATGCCAAATGAAGATCTTGACAACATTTGGAAATTGATAAATAGGTCATGGAATAAAGAAGTGTTATTAACATAAAACAAAAAATTGTGCTCCCATGCTTAAAACAGTTATTCATGATATAAGTTATGTGTGTTGTTTCAATTGATATTGTAAAGAGGTTAAAGGGGATGTATCGCTTCCTTTGTTCGGCTGATTCATACTGCTCTGAGCTTCTCAAATCTAGAAATGCAGAGGGCGTTTCTTCCCCTCCCAGCTGGGTGACATCATCCCCCCTTCACTGCTGGCTCCCAAGACTCCCCCCTCCCTGAGTCCACATGTCACTGTGTCTCTCCCTATCAGTCTTATTTTGTAAGAGCTGTATACATACCACAGGCTGCATTCAATCTAGACTCAGCACTGATCTCTCCTCTCACAGCTGGAGATGTGTTACAGTTGAATCTAGCTCTAAGAATGGGCACAGATCTCCCTTCTATGCAGGAGAGTTAGGCACCGGGACAAAACTGTTATGTTTTCTCATTGTAGAATCTGCTGCAGTCTGTTTCTGCTGGGTGTGGAGAGAGAAAATGCTACGGCCCCTAACTCTGAGTCAGGCAGGGATTGACACACAATTGTGCTGTTCCCTGATTGTGTAAGCCCTTCAGTGTAATTCTGTTTCTTCTGGCTGTGTGCCGTTGAAAATGTGCTGGTCCCTTACTCTGAGTGAGAGACTGCTCTCTCCTGTGAATTTGACCGGGGGTGAACAGAATGTAAATGAGCTCTCAGCTAGTGAAATGCAAGGAGGAGGGATCCGGAGGGTTTCGACCAGCACTGGATATCAGTGTAAACAAAAACACAAGATAAGGAATACTGTGAATACAAGACAGCTTTGCTAATGGCATCCAATTGCAAAGTTGCTTGTTTTCACTGTCCCCTTATTCTGAAGACCATTTAATGACATGATAAAACCCTTTTAAGTCTGTAATGTTAGAAGTATTAAATGCATTAAATGCATTAAAAGAGGTATAGATCCTCAGAGCAAAAAACATAGTTTTGCCTCTATACAAATCATTAGCAAGGCCACATTTGGAATATTGTATACAGTTTTGGGCATCAGTGTGTAAAAGGGACATAGCTAAGCTAGGGTAGCAGCATTACAGCTACTTAAACAGGAGGGCAGTGAAGTAGCACTAAAAAAGTTGTAAGGAAAAAAAATAAACTATGTAAAAAATGATAAACACAGCAAAGGAGGAGACAAAAAGGGATATTGCCAATAAGTAAAACTAACCTGAAAATATTTTTAACTATCTTTTTTGCCCATAGAAACCTATGGGCAAAAAAGTGAGTTTTAGACCAAAACCGTTTCATACATGTGGCCCTAAGACTCTGGACAAGGGTCGCTGATCCAGGGATTTATTATAATTCCGGATTAGAGTCAGGAAGGAATTTTTTTGCCTACAATGAGGACAATTGGCTTATACCTTATGGGGTTACTTGCCTTCCTCTGGATCAACACTATAGCACAAGAGGCTGAACTAGATGGACGGCTGTCTTTTTTCAGTCTTACAAACTATGTACAGTTAGATCTTATAACTTATATAGTTACAGTTAGGTCCATATATATTTGGACACTGACAAAAATTTTGTTTTTTGTAAATATTTACTGAAACATATTCTAGTTATAGTGATATAATGGACATAATTTGAGGGTATCCACTTTAAAATTGGATCAAGGGTTTAGGAGTTTCAGCTCCTTAACATGTGCCACCAAAATGTAGCCAAACTGATTGGTTGGCGTTTAATAGTACAGATGGATAATGCAAAGCAACTGCCACGGACGCCGCCGCAGCCTGTGGGGCAGGCTGCGAGCGTGTCCGTCCGACTGCTGTCTCCCTGGTGCGGGTGGCTCCGCGGTCCGGGTGCCGGGCCGTGGGCGCACTCGTCCCCCGGAGTCCAGTAGCTTACCCGTCGCATTCCTGACTCCCCGCGCCCTAGAGCTGGTCGGTGCGCGCGCGCCGGCTTCTACAGGTTTAAAGGGCCAGCGCGCCGGTAATTGGCTGGTGCCGACTGCTGACCCTATTTAGGGGCTCCGCCTCCGGCAGCTCTCCGCTGTATCTTTGGTGCTTTTGTAGCCTACTCAGAAAGCGTTTTCTGCCTCATCCGTGACTCCTGTGTACCGTACCGCCTAGCTTCTGTCTTTCGTCCACGAACCTCTGCCACCTGCCCTGACCCACCGCCTGACCCCGACTACGACTCTGCCTGACGATTTTGTACCACGCTTACCCTTGGCCGCCACCGCAAGCAAGTCCCGCCAGTGGAAGCGACCTGGTAGTTTCCCGCTGCAGCAAGTCCATTACGCTTTGCAGCGGGCTCTGGTGAAAACCGGGTTCTACTTAGACTCCGCTCCCTGGCGAGGGTTTTCACAATCGCTTGCGGTGGTCCAGCAGATCCACTACCTTTGTGCGTTACAGTAACCCAGGAGTTTATTAAAGCAAAGGTGGAATATTTTTGAATGGCCAAGTCAGTCACCTGATCTCAACCCAATTGAGCAGCATTTCACTTTTAAAGACTAAACTTCAAACAGAAAGGCCCACAAATAAACAGCAACTGAAAACTGCTGGTAAAGTCTTGAAAAAGCTGGCGACGAAATGCGCGTCAGGGCTAATACCCTCCTTGGTGACATATCCACCACTTTGGTAATGAATTGAAATATAGGTTATTGTATTTTTATTACTATTTCTGGTCTGATGCATTTCTTGTATTTATGATCACGTGATCTGTTATGTATATACCTTTTATGCGTCTCTCCAATTTATTCCTGCTGACTTTAAGTGATGGATATGCCACCAATAATGTATTGGGGGGTATTTTGTGTTTTTAATTGTTTTTAAGTTGTTTCAGTTGTGATAGCTGAATAATTTGTACTTAATTGTATTTTTGGAATAAAATTTATTGATATTGTAATTATTTGAGTGTCATTATACTTCCTATTGGGATTTGAAAACTGCTGGAGGCCTGGAAGCAGGGCCATATTTTCCATTGGGCACACTAGGCAGTTGCCCGGGGGCCCCACAAGTATAGGGGTCCCAGGTGGTCGATGTATGTCCCAGGAATACAAGAAACATACCCTGGATCCCTTGGTTGCTTTGCTTATTTAACTGTTTGTGTTTTAAAAACCATGGTGGAGAAGGGAGCCAAAGGCTCCCTGCCCTACTAAATAGTCTTGTAGGCTGCTGGTGTCCAGACATAAGCTGTGTAATAATATGGGTGTGCTTGGGGCAAAGGGATAGTTTGAGGCATGGCCAAGTGTGATGTCATATATTTGGCAGAGCCCATGCCGAGCTCTGCCGAGGGGTCCATTAATTTTGTTAAGACTGCTCTGCCTGGAAGAGCATTAAAAAGAAGGAAACAAAGCGTCTGGTGATGTCCATGAGTTCAAGACTTCAGACAGTCATTGCTAACAAAGGGTTTTCATCCAAGTACTAGAAATTAACATTTTATTTACAATTATTTAATTTGTCCAATTACTTTTGGTCTCTGTGGCACATGTTAAGGAGCTGAAACTCCTAAACCCTTCATCCAATTTTAATGTGGATACTATCAAACGTAAGCTGAAAGTCTGGACTTTATGTCCATGTCCATTATATAACTATAATTTGAATATGTTTCCGTAAACAGGTACAAAAAAACAAAACTTGTGTCAATGTCCAAATATATATGGACCTAACTGTAACTATATAAGTGAATGAGAGGACTTAAGTACCAAGTAAGGCTATCAAATTTGTGGTTATTCAGAATGGAAAAAACATGGCTTAAGGATGATTAAATTACCATGTACAAATATGTGGGGAAAAAAATACAGATTTCTTGCATGATCTTTTTACATTTAGACTTAGGGCATGACAAGAGGGCATCTTCTACATCTAAAAAAAAACGTTTCACCATCATCACAGACAGGGTTTCTTTACTGTAAGAGTGGTAAGACTATGGAAATCATTGCCACAAGCATTTGCGATGGTGGATTTGTAAAATAAGTTCAAGAAGGGCCTAGATGACTTTATTAAAAAGTATAGTATTATAGGTTATTTACTAGATTCTGGAGACAGGATGGTAATCAAGGGATTTATTTGAATTGCCATATTTGGAGTTGGAAAGTAAGTTCCTCTCTTTTATCATTGGGTTCAGACAACATTTATTGAATGTTTAGAAACAAACCTATCTACCACATAAAATATGGGATAAAAGGAGTACATAAATAACAGTGGGCGCAAATAGCAACAATATACATCTACACACATTGCATGTCAATAAAAATATATTGAATCACATTAAAATAGAAGTAAAACATGCATAATAAACTATATATAGCTGCTACCATGTGCAATATGGAAATATCTCAAAGTGCCTAATAGGTAGCATCTAGGAATAACATAGACCCAGATACAGTGTAAAAACGGTAAACAATAACAAAAACTATAAAATCCCATGTATATAGGGCATATAAAGTCATCGTGGGATACCAACCATAACACGTACACCCAACACGCGTTTTGCTCTATGCTTCATCTGGGGGAATGTGGTTAAATAGACCATCAATTTGTGATGGGGAATCAAAATACGAAATTCTCACTCATCAACAAAATGATGACCTTCCAGATACCATCGCACATGCCATACTTTGAGTCTCTGCCAAATTCTTATGAAAATAGAGTGCCACACAGTAAGTACTTTATAGCCCACACATCCAAATAACCACAAAGAAGCCATAACTTTGCCATCTCCATAACTTATAAGACAGCGTAAGAAAAAAAAAGGAACAATGGGATAACATAATAGCAGGGCATGAATGCACATGAACCAGTTATGTTCATATTCACAGTCACTGGATCACATTTTTCAACCCTGAATGTTGTTAATTAAAAGAATAAGACAAGAGGTTCAAGTCTTTACACATGAAGGGGCGACATGTATGAACTAGGCACCGACTCGCCAGTTATAGTTGCCTTTTTCTTAGTGTAGAAGGGATCCGTACAGTTTTGCTGTACGACTGTTCATACATTTATAGAACAGGGCTACAACAGGTTTTTGGCAAAAAACAGACACAGCCCCGTACACAGATGTCGACTTAAGACTCTTCTGAAACTACAGTATATGTTGCAATTATACATTGGGAAATACTTGACAAACACTAGTAACATACACCTCTGTATTGAAAGCTCTTTTGGCTACTCTACTATACAGTTAAAAAAACAATACAGACAGACACCCCTCTAATACATGCCAAAATGAGACTCTGTGATTGTGGCTGTGTTATCTATTTTGATGTAAATATGGTAGCTACAGTTTTATCAACTCTTAAATAAACCTAGTCATATATAATACAATATTGTCCTGGTATTATGTAGAATTTGTGAATTCAAACTGTAATGTAAGTGCCCCAGAGGATACAACTGTGTTTCTATAAAGTACTCTCACAGAGTATGCTCACAGTCTTAGGGTATGTTCACACGGCTGATTTGGATGCTGTTTTCGGAGAGTTTCTGTGCCCAAAACAGCATCCAAAAGGCTTCCCAAACGCTGCCAGTTCATTTTCATTGGTTCCTATGTAAAACCGTGTTGTAGTTCACACAATGCGTCTTTGGACGCGGATTGGTCACGCGTTTTCCACGCTTCTTTGGACACTGTTCTGGGTGCTGAAAAAGGAGTGTCATGTAAATTCTTGAAGCATTTCCAAAGGAATCAATTAACAGCTTCAAAACCTCGTCCACAACCTCGGCGTGGTTTTGGGCTCGGTTTTGGAGGCGGTTTATAAAGTTGTAATGTTGTAAAGCTGAGCAAGATAAAACAATGTTAAAAACCCGCCATAAAACTGCGCCTAAAACACGCCTAAAACATGCGTCTCAAAAACCTCATCAAAACCTCTTGTGAAGAAGCGTGTTTCAAGCGAGGTTTTGATGCTGTTCTGAAAAATCAGCGTCCAAACAGCGGTATGTTCACACAACGTATTGCATACATTTTTGCAATACATAAAACATGTTGCGTTAGGCTATGTTCACACGGCTTATTCTGGGACGTATTTCAGTACGTAATTCGCACCGTATTACGGGCTGAAATACGTCCCAGTCATTACGGTAATCCACAGTTCTCATACAGAACTATGTATTACGTCTCCTGTCCCCGCTCGCACAATACACCGTGCGGGGAGAGAAGTGACATGTCAATTATTCACGGCGTATACGCACCGAGAATAATGCATGTCTATGGGGCGGCGAGCTGCCGGCCCCCACCCCTGTCCACACGGCGTAATTGCGGGGCGAAATACGCCCCCGCAATTAAGCTGTGTGAACATAGCCTTAAACGCATCCAAAAACTTACCACAAAGTATAGTAGGCTTTTGGATACGTTTTCTGGACTACAAAAACGTATCTCTATTGTTTCTATTGGCTTTTCAATGCGTAAAACAAATCAAGAATTGACATCCCAATTCTTTTACCGCATCCGTTTAACGCAATGAAAAAATTTATGTAAAATATGTATAGTCTGAACGACAATGCATATTTTATATTGAAATTAATGTAATCACAATTGAACATTGTAAAATACGTAATGGGGTCCATTTTTTGTTACATAAATCGTACCCAAATACATATTTAACAAAGGCCGTGTGAACATACCCTTAGCGATATTTAAGTAATTTACTTAAGTGCAGGGTACTCAGCTTGGGAAAGCGATGAAACGCTAAAGGAGATCATGCAGTATATACAGATGCCTCACCAAAAAACATGCAATTAAATTTTTTATCAGTTAAATCGAATGTGTAACATCTACAAAATATGGTAACCTTTTTTGACAATCTGGGGGTTCTGCGTGCTTTCTAAACATTTACATTATATATTACTTTTGTTGTGCAGCAATGTCATAAAACTTGGCAAACATAAATGTTTTGTGTGGCCAGTTTTAGTATCTTGAAGTTTTCAATTAAATAAACAAACTACAACTTGAAAAACAGGCGATAAATTCCAACCTGTGATATGTCCAGGCAGGCAACATCACAGATGCAGGTTTAATTTACAGCCGTCAGTTGTTTATGACTTTAGCAACTGGACAGGATATAAAACAAGTTGAATACAAAGTAAATTCCACAAATCTGGATAAAGCTGTAGAGCAATTGTGTGGCCCGTAGTGATAAATAACATATATTTACAGCTTGCTCTGCTTGAAGTTTGATAAACTTGCTCTCTGAGTAGCATCATGGCTGCCACGTGTTTTTCACTACAACCAGATACGACACCATCATTCAGGGAGAGAACATTATCAAACTGATAAAATAATTTGATTCTGGAATGATCGATTGAAATATACTTTTCAAACAGGTGTGAACTAGGTAACTCAGCTCTGAAAGAAGAGTGGAAAATCTAGAACATTTATCTAGTCTCATAAAATAGTAGAGGTATAAACATAAAACTGCATAGCTCAATTTAGGGTAAAGTTTAAGGCACAAAAAGACAGCACAAGCCCAGGTAGCCCAATGACCTTATATTTTACCTGCTTTCATATAAGTACAAGTTTTATTGTTTATGTCATTCTTGTATTAAAGTCACTTTTCATAGGGCTTCCAATCCGTCACCTTAAAAATAATTACACAAGCAACAACACGTCCAAGGAAAAGATATTAATAAGGGTTGGACTACCCTCCTGATAAACGTAGTGATTTTAAGAAATATATTACAAGAACAACAAACCCACCAAAAAAACCACACAACTATAATCCTAATACTTATCTAAATATGGATAAAAAATGGTCCTTTCCACTATCTAGAGGACCATGAGTATATTTTATCAACAGTATCAGGACACGCAAGTGGTGCTATTTGATGTTCATTTAACGATGGGGAAAAAGTAATGTGTATTAGTAGTGTAAACCATTATCCATGTAATATCTATACTAATGAATAGGAACATGTATGCCCTGATGAACCCTATTTATTAATGGGGGGAAACGCGTCGGCTTGTGGCTTCTGGGCCTTCAAAATAATTTTAATTATCTGTGGGCTTGAGTATTCTCATCTTAATGAATATTGAATATTGGTGAGGAATATCTTTATTATGGATTAGTGTACCAATCTTAATTCACAGGTGCATATCTGTTGGTTATTGTGTGTGATTCATCTGAATACCTGTGAATCAGTATTTATAAGTTGAGATCAGTCCGATTTTATTACCCCTTGCGGAGTTAAAACCATCCCTCATATTGGTTGTATTTTATATTACCCTAGGTGTTTTATAATAGAATAGGGCACATTAGGGAATATTTATAGTGAGGGGTAGGTTCCTGTTGGGGACGCCCTTATTGGGGTGATTACCCCATTTTTTCCTGCTTAGGTTAGGTTTAGGTAGTTGAGTCTAGGGATTAGTAGGGATAGGGTAGTTTGTTTATTGTCTTTTTAAAGTGAATATTTTAAAGGTTATTTTTTATCCCTATTTAGATAAGTATTAGGATTATAGTTGTGTGGTTTTTTGGTGGGTTTGTTTTTACCTTAAAAATAATCAAATAAACTGTAAAAGAACGAAAATTATAGACGCAAACTCTACTGCATAGGCAATTTCCACAATTTAATGCTTACATTACCTTATTTGTAGTACTTTATAGTGTACGTGGTTTTAGTTATGATACATACTTTTTTTCTCACATTAGGGGCCACATGTATGTCTAGGTCTAAAGCTCTCTTTGTTGCCCATAGCAACCAATCAGAGCGCCCCTCTCATTTTTCCAGAGCACTATATGAAATGAAAGGGGAGCTCTGATTGGTTGCTATGGGCAACAAAGTGAGTTTTAGACCTAGACAGTGTTCATACATGTGGCCGTACACTGTCGACCATTCCCTCCTGCTACAAATCCTCTCATCCGTTGGCATCACGGACTTGCCCCTTTTCTGGATCTCCTCATATCTCACTAATTGGACATACCACCTCTTCCCCTCACCCTCCCTCTGTTGGTGTTCTTCAGTAGTCAGTCCTAGTCCCACTACTCTTATCTCTCTACACTCTTGGCCTGTGTCAGCATATCTCCGGTCCATTTATTAACTCTCTCTTCTCCCGGATCCCAGACTATCATCCATTTCCTCCTTCTTCTCCTCCCGTCTCCTAAAACTAAATGTGGAGAAAACTGCATTCATCTTTCCACTATCCCACTCTATCCCTCCACCTAATCTCTCTATCACAGTCAATGGCTCTAAACTCTCACCTGTCCCGTAAGTCTGTTGTCTTGGGATAACCTTCGACTCCTCTGTCTTTCAAACAACACATCCAAGCCCTCACCTCTGCCTGCCACCTCCACCTGAAAAATATCTTCCAAATCCACTAATTCCTTAACTTTGACACTACAAAAATGCTAGTCCATGCTCTTGCCTAGACTGCTGCAATACCCTTCTCTGTGGCCTCCCATCTAGCACCCTTGCTCCCCTTCAAACCATCCTCAACTCTTCTGCCCGTCTTATCCACCTCTCTCCTCGCTACTCCTCTGCCTATCCCCTCTGCCAATCCCTTCACTGGCTACCCACTGTTACTAACCTTGACCTACAAGGTTCTCCATAACCTCTCCCTTCCATACATCTCTGCCTTAATCTCCAGATATCTCCCCTCACACAATCTCCGTTCCTCACAGGACCATCTTCTCTGCTCTCCTCTTGTCAGCTCCTCACACAACCGTCTCCAAGATTTCTCTCATGCTTCCCCATTCTCTGGAACTCACTGCCCCAACACATCAGACTCTCCTCCACTTTCACCAGCTTCAAAAGCAACCTTAAAACCAATCTCTTCAGGATTGCCTATAATCTACAATAACACTGCTGCCACTGTGCTACCCCACAAACATGCCTGCCTCCCACCTCCTGTCTCTTTCCTCCTCCACTGTAGATTGTAAGCCCTCGCGGGCAGGGCCCTCTCTCTCTCTGTGCCAGTTGTAAGTTATTCATCGTCATCATTGTACTTGTTTGACATACATGTATGTGATGTAACTCCCCTCGAATGTACAGCGCCCTGGAATCAATGGTGCTCTAAAATAATAATAATAATAATAGGTTTTTTTACTGCTTAGGCTGAAAGCAAATACAAACTTTTATATGTTCAGGTATAGAAACTCAAGTTTCCAAATACCTTACACTTTCTATGTGGATGTTGTTACTTAAAGGGGATGTTTTGCTTCCTTACTTCGGCTCATTCACACTGCTCTGAGCTTCTCAACTCTGTGAATGCAGGGGCGTTTCTTTCCCTCCCAGCTGGATGACATCATCCCCCCTTCACTGCTGGCCTGAGAACCCCCCCCCCCCCCCCCTCCCCTCTGAGTCCACATATCACTTTGTCTCTCCCTATCAGTCTTATTTTATAAGAGCTGTATACATACCACAGGCTGCATTCAATCTAATCTGAGCACTGATCTCCTCTCACAGCTGGAGATGTATTACAGCTTTCTAAGAATGGCACAGATCTGCGTGTATGCAGGAGAGTTAGGCACAGGGTCAAATCTGTCATGTTTTCTCATTGTGCAATCTGCTGAAGTCTGTTTCTGCTAGGTGTGGAGACAGAAAAATGCTATGGCCCCTAACTCTGAGTCATTCTGTACAGCCCGTGAATCGACCAGTGGGCTGTACAGAATGTAAATGAGCTCTCAGCTAGTGAATTGCAAGGAGGAGGGATTAGACCCACACTGGATATCAGTGTAAATAAAAACACAAGATAAGGGACAGTGTGAGAACAAGGCAGCTTTGCTAATGACATCCAATTGCAAAGTTGCTTGTTTTCACTGTCCCCTTATTCTGAAGACCATTTAATGAAACGATAACACCCCTTTAATGTATTAATGTGCAATAAATATTAAAACCAGTCTTTGAACTGTAATTTGATCAATCACTAAATACCAGTGCTTTGTGTTAAAATTCATGAGCATCATTTCATGTTTTTTAGGGTGTATTCACTGGCCCAGATGAAAAGTGTCATTGCCTAAAGTGTCGTATGCAGTGCTGTGACAGTGTAGAGTACATGCTTATGTATATAAGTGTCTCACAGCACTTGATAAAATTGGTCACATTGCAAGACAAACCGCCCGTGCACTAAAAAAAAGTGTCCTATGCCGTGAGAAATTTAGTCTTAGCTGCACCACTCTTAAAAAGGTCTGGTTAAAAACACATTAACTGCGACACTTTGAGGCATGTGAGATACATAAATGTGTTGTATGGTATGAATTGGTATATACAAGCCTACTGTCGAATGGTGCCAACAAGTGTCGGCTTTATCGTACAGAGTTATTCTTTTAGGCGCAAATCTTTTATAAATATGTCGTACATAGCACACAACATAATTTCTGTTGTAACCTATGCCAGAAAACTGGTGAAGTAACTTTCATGCATCTGGGCCATTGTGTTTGTAACTTACATTGGATGTATACATTGGTAGGATTTCTGAATGCACACCTTTGATTTATATCACTGTACAGACTTATCCCATAGGTTTCCATATTTAAAGAAAAAAAAACATATACTGTGTTTTTTTCTTGATGCCACTTTAAATAATGGCTCATTATTTTTTACAGCAACCAAATTGTTGCTTGGGGACCTACGGATATGTTTTCTATACAAATGCCAAATGAACAGTGCTGTGTGAATGCACCCTAAGGCTACATGTACATGCCCAAGGCAACACTACATGAAAAATTCAGCACTTTCAAAGGAAAACTACACAGTAAGAAGCTAGAGGATAAAATCACAAAAGCCAGTGAAAAAAAGAAGTAATAATGGTAGCCTATTGAGACAACCTTATTAACCATCTCAGGGGGCAGCTGTTTTCAGATTTTTGGTTTTCGTTTTGTCTTCCCACCTTCCAACAGCCATAACTTTTTTTATTTTCCTGTCTACATAGCCATATGAGGGCTTGCTTTTTAGCAGGACAAAATGTACTTTTTAATGACCATCAGAAGTAGCATGCTGGGAAAACCAAATAAAATTTAATGTAGGGCCGAACAGAAAAAAACGTAATTGTGGCATTTAGTTTTTATGGCATTCACTCTTCATATAAACAACATGTTATCTGTATTTTATAGGTTGATACAATTTTGGTGATACCCCAAAAAGTTTTGTTCTGTTTATGTACATTAAAAAGAAACACTTCTTCTATTTTTAAAATTGGCACTGAAAAGCCATTTTCTGTGACCAATAACTTTTTTGTCTTTCCACCTATGGACCTGAGTGAAGGCTCAACTTTTTGATCACTTTTTATTGAAATGTTTTGGGGACGTGAAATGCCCCCAAAAAAACCCACAATTGTGGCCTTGGGATTTTTTTTCTTCTACAGTATACACAGCACGG
Organism: Phyllomedusa bahiana; assembly: GCA_025379985.1. Lineage (NCBI taxonomy): Eukaryota > Metazoa > Chordata > Amphibia > Anura > Hylidae > Phyllomedusa > Phyllomedusa bahiana. Next base: position 199,853 of record JAODAL010000929.1, read on the forward strand.
GATAAATTATGCCGTACTTTAATAGATGGAACTTTTACAGATAAGGCAGTACCAATTATGTAGAACTTTTTTTTTTTATTATTTCTTAAATGGCAAAAAGGGTTGATTTGAACTTTTAATATTTATAATTTTTATTTCAACAATAATTGTAACAATATTTTTTTACCTTAATAATTAGTAACCGTAGGCTACTTGGCACATAGGGGGCATAATTGCTTGTCCTATATACAGCAGTTCTATTGTTCTGCCATACTAAGAATTTTCATTCATTGCCTGTTACAGCCTGCCTATAGGTATACCAACCATCTAAGGCTATGTTAAAATGCAATGTTAAAATGCCGTCCAAAATCCGATGGCATTATAACATTGCTGGACCACGGTATTTGCCGCAGATTTGTGCTAAAAACCATGATCGGTTTTTGGATTTGCCGTCGGCCCCGTACATTCAATCTGACGGCAATCTGGTGGAATATATAGCATGCTTTAAAATCCACCGGAATCTGGCGCCAGCATGTAAAGTATTAAATAGCAGGGATCAGAGCCGGCTCCAATCTCTACTGTTAGCGGTAGCTGCCATGTGTAATAAGCAGCCGACACCCTCCACATATGGAGCAGGCTTAGTGCGTGAGCCCGTTCCATACACCCTTCATGCTATTTGGATGTACGGACTAATTTCTTCCTAGCTCATTTTTCACTAGCCACTTTGAATATATTTACATTTCAGTGAAGTGAATAAGTGTATAAATCTTCATTGTGACTTTCTATAATGAGCAACGTTAAAGAGGTTTTCTCACTGTAGGGAAAGGTAAATGAAGACTATTACCAAATACATTGCTTTGTTGATTTTGCTTTCATCAGAAGATAAAGACAATTTTATCTTCTCTTAGAATACACAAATTTTTCTGGTTAATGACCATCTCTCCAGGCTCTCACTTATCTCTCATTGCTCTAAGCTGCCGGCAGTCAGTCCATCAGACTGTGTCACCTCCTGCAGAGTCTTCTCTCTGGCAATGGAGTTAGTTTACCTAACTGAATGAGAAGCTTTCACTCTATAGAGCTCTGTAGTCTTGTACACTTAAATCTCCTGCAATCATGTCACTTCAACAGGAATAGCTAGGAACAGCAGAGCTGATATGTCAATCACTGCTGCAGACCCACCCACAGCCTGAACAGGTTGTGCGAGTCTAAAGCTGGCTGTGGCTCTGTGAAACTGCATGGTGAGAACACCCCTTTAATTCTAGAGTCTCTCACCTAGCCAACGAATACTCAATTCTGCATGATGAGAGGCAAACACCCAGAAACAACTGGCTGCCAATAACTATCAGGTGAGTCACATCGCAAGTCTCAGTGAGTTGCATGTGACTTGAGGAACGTTACCTCCAACAGGTGGTGCTACAAATTCCTAGCTTATTTCCCATTAGTCTTTTTGAATATATTTACGTTTCAGTGGAGCAACTAATGTGGTATAAGTCTTCACATGCCTACATGGTGCCTCTCCCTAATGAGGAGCGTTACTCCTTTTGAGCTACACCTGGACACTTTGACACTGACCAATTAGTGCTGACAGTGGACACACTGGCACAATGCAGAGTCTTAAGAAAGGTGCTTCAGAATTTTTATTTCATAGGGATCATAAGTTTTCACTAAAACATAAAGCAAAAATGTAGCTGCCTATTACAGTGCAGAATCAAACATATTTGATAGGAAACCAGAGAAGTCATCAGACAGAAATGTTAACACTGTCAGACACTTAACATGCACATTTGCACTTTGAGTTATTTACGTAGAAGATGAATAAAAGAAGACTTTGACATCAGATGGCAGAAAAAGTATAAAGATTATTGCCTTAATGTGTCTGTCAGTGTTAAATCACTTGCACGCAGTTACTGGATGTACATAATACATGCTATGCATGCATGACATTTTAAATCTGGTCCTCCTCATTTACATCGTATGATGGGGATGCTCCGCTGACATTTTTCAGAATGCTCTTACCATCACATCCCTTTAATATGTGTTATTTAAAAAGTGAATTATTCTATAATAAACAGATAGCAGCATTAATAATGCATGGCATATACAGCACACAGGCGCCTCCCCTTTCTTGAAAACAAAGGTGTTCAGAAGAGCAAAGGTCAGGGTTCCTATTTGGCAATGCCATTGGCTTAGTAGAGGCAGATCCCTGCTTATTCAGGATACTTGTATTTGAATAGACTCCACAGGACAAGGTTATATGTGAGTGATATTGATTAAAATCATTAGGCTATACTCGATGATTCACTTCTCTGCTCTTTTTCTCCTCTCAATGTGACATTTCAGAATTCAAAGATGTGCAGAGCTGTAATTGCTGTCTGGGAGAGACATAGATAATTTCAAGCAGGACACAGATTTTCCCTTGACACCAATTTATCAAACTCCCCATGGTAAGATTGACCACACAACATGGGATTAATTAACTATTCCCGGTACTGTATGATAGAACAATACAGTTTCATCTGTGACAGGTTAACTCATATCTTTGAATATGAACTACGTATATTAAACAACTATATTGTAATGTTATACATTAACCTAGAAAACTGAAATTGTATACATGTAAAATGGTGCTATAGTTTACTATATAGTTTATTGCAAGCCCAACAATCATCTTTTCCATATGAAGGAGATGAACAGAAATATCCTTCTGAACAGTTCCATGGATCTGACATATTGTATGTTGTATGTATGTATGTTTTATTATATGAGACATTAATATAACCCCATAGAATCCATTTACATTCTTTCCTCGAAAAGGCATCACATAAATAGACTCTGTAATAATAATCTTTATTTATATAGCTCCAATGTATTCTGCAGTACTTTACAATACAGAGGCTACATGTACAACAAAATCAGATATTACATATCAACAACCACAAAAAAAATGGTCGAGTCATCATTTATACTTATTAGACTGAATGAGCCCATCAAGTTATCATCATCATCATCAGTAACTGTTTATGCATAGATATGAAGTGCATTAGGTGCAAGAAAATGGGGTTATAGTTTAGAGAGAGGATCATGCTCTCAGGAATAATGTAGAACAAAGGGCAGACTTAATGGATGTCGGGAATTGATTTTCTGGGGTAATACATTCCAGAGAACTGGCACAGCACAAATCTTGGAGAGAGCAATTTTTATGTTATTGAAGACGTCAGTTGTGTTCTGAAGTACGGAATGTACAACCAATGCACTGACTGGAGCAGGGTAGAGGCTTTGGTGTAGCAGTTGGCGTTTTGATTGTTATTCGCCAAAATTAGTTACAGCCGTGGTATGGATTTGTAGGACAGTTTTGCGCCCAGTTTTGCGCCCAGAATGCACCAAGTTTTGGGGTACAACTGTTCATACATCTATATAATATGGCTACAACAGTTTTTTGGCTCAAAGTACTCCAGAGAACTGGCACAGCCCCTTTCTTACATGTCGCCCCAAAACTTTTAAAAGACCTATCAGTTTATCGATCTTGAGCAGGCTGACCATTTAGTGGCAGTGGAAGAGAACCATGGCCATAGGGAGCCCAAGCCTTGAGACCGTTAGAACAATCATATTTAAATATATGGCCTGCAACAATTATGAAACTAATATGAAATTGACATGTCCTTAAATGTAGTGGCTTGACATAAATCACTTGCATCTTGGCTATGGTGGTTGTTAAGATGCCCATGAGTTAATGCCCACACAGTTTGAGTAAACAGTATTCATTTCCACCTGACTTCCCTAGTTGTGCTAAAGCCGATCTTGGAATTATCTTAAAGCAGATCCTTCGGGCCCATCATGTTGCCCTGAGGGCCGTATGCAGAAGCTGTGGGCACAGTGAGAAGGATGGTATGACTGGTATATATTATAGTAGAGGCTTGTAATACAATATTTTCAGCACTATGGAGTCTGGGGTGGCCCACAAGCCATATACAGTGATTGACAGCTATTCCTGCTAACATGCTCTTACAGCATGTGCTGCATGATCAAAATTGAGTACGTTTCGTAAAAAGGTGCAACTAGGGTTACATCTACATTTTACAGGGCTAAGATAACATTTTAATATTTTCAGTTAGTCACATGTTTCATAAGGTATTGTGAGCACATACTTTAAACTAATCTGGCCTTTAGTCCATTTACATTAATCTACTCCGCCCTTAATGACTTCCTTCATAGATTAGAAGATTTTATGAACAGGAAATAAAGTTTAATTTTATAATAGATATTATTACAATCACTGAATAACTAGGAAAAGCTGCAAAAGACAAGTGGTCAAGAATGAAGCATTCATTTTGAAAAGTTTTCCTTTTTCCCTGTACTGGTACCTGTTCCTATAATTTTATGTGAATGAGTCCTAATATAGGAGTTTATTATTTAGTGGTGAGATCAAAATTATCTCTCTTTAACCCCTTAAGGATGGGACTATTTTCAGTTTTTCATTTTGCCTCTTTTTCTTCCCTGTCTTTCAAGAACCTTTGTATTTTTCTGTTGAAATAGTAGCATGAGGATTTCTATTTTGCAGTTTAAGATGTACCTTTTAATGATACTCTTTACTGTGCCATATATTATACTGGGAAACAAGATATGAATTCTTTATAGGATGGAACTGGGAAAAAATGCAACACTGTGTGGCACATATAACACATTGGGCGACATGTATGATCGGAGTCTGCGCCTGTTTTCTGGCGAAAACAGCGCCTCAGCGATCCGAATCCCCTGTCGGAGGCAGGGATGCGATGTTAGGCGCAGCCTTCGCCACTTTCGGCTGCGCCTAACATGAAGGGGCGTGCAATGGGCGCGGTGTGGGTGTTCCGTTGCGGGACGCGGCACATTTGTAAACTCCGAGGCATGTATGATCGCGGGTCGGCAAAGTGCGGCGTATTGCAGCGCTCGCCAGCTCCGACAGGCAGACCTAGTAGAAGTTGGTCTAAATGAGCCGGAGGAGGCGAAGTGAAGCAAGAACGTAACATGAGAGGAAACATATAGAAGATCGCAAGAGAAATCTCGGCTCTCAGCTCCGTGAGGCATGGAGTATGATTCCAAAAATCATTTTTATTAAGTGTTAAACATTATCAGAAAAAGAGCTCAAACCTTCTAACAAAAAAAACATAAATAAAATCACTAACAAAAAATCAAGAATGGCGCAACATCAGTAATTAGGATCTTGGAAATTGCCGGGAAATACAGTAATTCAAAATCTGTAAGCGCTTCTCATTGGTCGGCATAAAGCAGCCAATCAGAATAGGAGCGACAGTGAACCATTATAACCTATGGAGAAGTATTGACCAATCACATGCAAAGGCGGGGAAAGTTCAAAATACAGTAAAAAAGGCAGAAAAGAGCTGATTGGTGGATTCATATCAGCCGCCTGGGCTCAACCAATCATATGTAGTGCGTCTATTTTGAGTGGAGCAAGAAGGTCGCGGTAGAAGGGCGCCCTAAAAGTTATTAATGTCTATGGGAAATATTCTAGTACTGTGATTGGTTGGGGGTAAGAGGGGCTTGTCCTGCTTAGCCAATCAGCGGTTGAGCTACTTATCTCATAGAGTTCTATAGGGAAAAGAAATGCAGAGCGAGCTCTGTTTGTGATTGGCTAAGTTAAAAGAGGCGCGGTTATTTGGCCAATGGGAGAGCGGGCGACGCTTTTATGGGTTTTCTAATGCAATGTATAATAAAACTGTACATAGCCGAAATAAAATGATAAGACTCACGAAGTTGTACCGATCTGTATATAAAATGAACAACAATATGGGGGTAACGAAAACAAAAAATATGAATTCAATAAATTCATTTTTATTTCTTTAATTTCATTAGCCCCATATTATTGATCATTGGCTAACGAAATTAAAGAAATAAAAATGAATTTATTGAATTAATATTTATTAGGTTTTTTTTCGTTACCCCCATATTATTGTTCATTTTATATACACATCGGTACTACTTCGTGATTATCATTTGATTTCGGCCATGTACAGTTTTATTACAGATTGCATTAGAAAACCCATAAGAGCGTCGCTCGCTCTCCCATTGGTCCAAATAACCGCGCCTCTTTTAACTTAGCCAATCACAAACAGAGCTCGCTCTGCATTTCTTTTCCCCATAGAACTCTATGAGAAGGTAGCTCACCCGCTGATTGGCTAAGCAGGACGAGCCCCTCTTCCCCCCAACCAATCACAGTACTAGAATATTTCCCATAGACAGTAATAACTTTTAGGGCGCCCTTCTATCGCGCCCTTCTTGCTCCACTCAAAATAGACGCACTACATATGATTGGTTGAGCCCAGGCGGCAGATATGAATCCACCAATCAGCTCTTTTCTGCCTTTTTTACTGTATTTTGAACTGTCCGCCTTTTCATTTGATTGGTCAATACTGCTCCATAGGTTATAATGGTTCACTGTCGCTCCTATTCTGATTGCTTGGTTTCTGTCGACCAATAAGAAGCGCTTACAGAATTTGAATTACTGTATTTCCCGGCAATTTACAATATCGCAATTCCTGATGTTGCGCCGGTGACGGCGACAAACGCGTTGTTAGTGATTTTATTTAAGTATGTTTATAGAAGGTTTCAGCTCTTTTACAGAGAATGTTTTACACTTAATAAAAACGATTTATTTACTAATACTCCACGCCCCACGGAGCTGAGATTTCAGTGCCCCCATCTCTCCATAGACTACAATGGGACAAAGTAGCTCACGCTCTGATTGGCCGGGATAGCCAAGCCCCCGCTAGCTCAACCAATCAGCTCTTTTCTGCCATTTTTACTGTATTTTGAACTGTCCCGCCTTTTCATTTGATTGGTCAATACTTCTCCATAGGTTATAATGGGTCTCTGTCGCTCCTATTCTGATTGGCCGGGATTGCCAAGCCCCCACTAGCTGAACCAATCAGCTCTTTTCTGCATTTTTACTGTATTTTGAACTGTCCCGCCTTTTCATTTGATTGGTCAATACTTCTCTATAGGTTATAATGGGTCTCTGTCGCTCTTATTCTGATTGGCCGGGATTGCCAAGCCCCCGCTAGCTCAACCAATCAGCTCTTTTCTTCAATTTTTACTGTATTTTGAACTGTCCCGCCTTTTCATTTGATTGGTCAATACTTCTCCATAGGTTAAAAAATGGTTCACTGTCGCTCCTATTCTGATTGGCCGGGATTGCCAAGCCCCCGCTAGCTCAACCAATCAGCTCTTTTCTGCCTTTTTACTGTATTTTGAACTGTCCCGCCTTTTCATTTGATTGGTCAATACTTCTCCATAGGTTATAATGGTTCACTGTTGCTCCTATTCTTATTGACTGGTTTATGCCGACCAATGAGAAGAGCTTACAGAATTTGACTTACTGTATTTCCCGGCAATTTTCAATATCCAAATTCCTGATGTTGCGCCGTTCATGATTTTTTGTTAGTGATTTTATTTATGTATTTTTTAGAAGGTTTGAGCTCTTTTTCAGCTAACGTTTTACACGTAATGAAAGCGTTTTTTTGGATTCATACTCCATGCCTCACGGAGCTGAGATTTATTTCTTGAGCGATCTTATATACTTTCCCTTTAATTTTAAATGATCCACTTTTTCACTACATTTATTCGCTTTTAGACAGCTTTGCTTTTTCACTTTATTCATTCTCTTTTTGCTATTCACTAACATGTTTAATGATTTCTCGCTGTTTTCCAGCCTGTCTCGAATCAGAATACATGTTAGGCGAAGTCCCTTCTGCGCCTTAGTTCCGCACTGCGCCTCACACACTGGCGAGGCGCAGGGAACTTTTCCCCGCATGTATGAGCGCACCTCCTCGGGCGGCGAATCTTAGGCGCAGTCCCGCACTGCGCCTCACACACTGGCGAGGCGTGGTGGACTTTACACCGCATGTATGAGCTCACCTTGGGCGCCGACATACATGAGGCGCAGCTTTCGCTTGAAATCGGGCGAAAACATGCGATCCGAAGTGGCGAGCTTTATACATGTCGCCCATTATCTTTAGATCATTAGGATTCTGGTGAAACCAAATTTATTTAGTTGTTACCATTTTTACTACTTAACATTTTTATTTGCTTTGCATTGCCATTTTCTGAGACTAATAAAAATGTTATTTTACTACTACAGAAACTATAAGATTGCCCGTTTTTTGTGGGCGAAGTTTTTATTGGTATTTATTGAAGTACATGCAACTTTTTGATAGCTTTTTATTCTGTTTTTCTTTCTGAGAGGCATGAAGACAAACAACTACAATTCTGGTGTTGGGTATTTATTTTTTTCATGGTAAATAGATAGTAAAAAGATAAAAAGATGGTAAAAAGGGGGTTGGAATACTTTTTTCAACTTTTAAAAAAAAAAAAATATGTGTTTGTTTACCCAAATTGTTGATTTGTACTATATAATCTAGAATCTATGTATTACGTTATATAGACATTTTGGTTATCTCCTATTATACCTTGCCTATGGCAAAAGAGGAGGATGGGAATGTTAGGGGGGCACAAATGGGTAGCAGAAGAGGGCACTGTAGCCCTTCCTGTTTAGATGCCGCAGGTTCATTGACTGTGGTATCTAAGTAGTTCTTGGCGTTATCGCCGATCCTGGATGCTGACAGCCGGCATCCGCTGGACATTTGATGGGCTCAGTGTGTTAGCTTGCTTCATACACCCATAACAGCAGAATTCCGTAATATTACATAATTTTGTGTGAAGGAGTTAAAGAGGTTTAAAATGTATTCCAAATAATTTCACTGGAATACTGGTTATGTCAAGTTTGAAACACAAACTGAAAATGCAAATATAAACTACAAAAATGAGAATAAGGACTTTTTATTTAATGAGGTATACAAATTTAAATCTTGTAAATACATTTAACATATAAAAGCTAGTAATGAATTTGAATTACTGCTTGCAATATCTACCCATAATGGGAAAGTACTAATTATGTTGATCATAAAATAAAAATATAGTTGGCACATAGTAGAAACGTCTAATTATACCTGCGGGAGACAAACCACTGTATTACTAACAGAATCCTATTTAAATCTGATCACTGGGTGTTTTTTTTTCTATTTTATTTTTTCTTTTGTTTCAAAATGCAATTGTGTTTGTCCGTTCCACTTCTTTCAGTTGAATGGGAGGCAGGGATAATGGCATTTGATGCAGGCAGGTGTTGTCCTTGCTTCTATATACAGATTCTATTTCCCAGGGAGACAGGTTACATTTCATTATATCACAGGCTTATTATAATACGCTGATGAGGACGTACTGGAAAGCCTGCAAAGTCGGTTTATCTCCAGGCAAGTTTGTAGGTTATACTTGTACACACTGAGAATTATCCACAACAAAACTTATTCATAGCTCTATGGAAAATATGGTGTCCAAGCTTCTCAAATCCTGTCTAAGCAGAAAATAAAGATTGTTATGGATCTATGCGAGAATCTTATAAGGCAAAGGAATAACACTGGATATGTATCTGTATAAGGTAAAGTAACAGTAACACATTTCACTCTATCTTACTAAACTATATGGTCACTAAAATACAGGCAGAAAGAAGCAAAGGTTATGACATCCCTATAGCACAAAAAATTGTGTGAGGTCTCACTAAACTATGTTCTTAGGGTATGTTCAAACGATGTACTGCGGAGCGTACAGTACGCACCGCAGTACAGTACGCACCGTAGTACATCGTGTGTTTCGGGAGCTTGTGCTTATACCTTTGTACTCCCGAGGCGCGGGGGGAGAGGGGGCGGCAGCCCGCCGGCCCCATAGATATGCATTACTCGTGGTGTGTATTCACCGCAAATAATTGACATGTCACTTATCTCCCCGTGAGTACAATACGATCGAACTAATCCATAGTTGTCTACGAGAGCTATAGATTACCATAACTATGGGGCGTATTTCTCAGCGTATTAAGCGCAGTATGCCGCAAAATACGCCCCAAAATAAGCCATGTGAACATACCCTTACACTGAAACTGAAAATAAAAGTTGGCTGATGGCAACCTTTTAACGGTGGACATCTATATATATGACAAAAGGACTATGTTGACTGAATCTTGTGATTTTGGCAGAAATAGACAGCTATCTAATGTGTATGGAGGTCACAATACTCTCTACTGGACAACAAATGTTCAATCTAAACTGTTAAAGGGGATGTATCACTTCATCAGTTCGGCTGTTTTCTTGAAGCTTGATTCTCTCAGTTCCTGAAATCCAGGGGTGTTTCTTCCCCTCCCAGCTGGGTGTTTCTTAACTGAAGGGGGATGACATCATCCCCCCCTTCACTGTTCATGCTCGCTCCCAAGTCAGTGTGTTCCACCCCCCTCTCTGAGTCCACATGTCACTGTCCTCTCCCTATGCAGTCTTATTTTGTAAGAGCTGTTTACATACCACAGGCCTGCATTCAGTCTAGACAGTCTTCTATGAACTCAGAGCACTAATCTCTTCTATGAACTCATCCAGAGCTTAGATCCGACTCCCTTCTATGTTTAAACAAGGCACCGAGGCACAATTCTGCTGTTATCTGATTGTAGAAGCAGCTTTAGTGTCACTGAGGAGCTGCTAGCTGTATAGAGTGAAATTGTTGCCGGCACCTTACACGCAGGAGCATTAGGCACCGAGGCACAATTCTGCTGTTTTCTGATTGTAGAAGCAATTGCAGTGTCACTGATGAGCTGGTGGCTGTATAGAGTGAAATTGTTGCCGGCCCCTTATTCTGATTGAGAGAGGCAGGAATGCTCGTTCTCGTGAATACAACCGGGGGGCTGAACAGAATATAAATTAGTAGAGCCGTCAGCCAATGAAATGCAAGGAGGTGGGATCCAACCGGCACTGGGGAACTGTGTTTACACAAAACGAAGATAAGGAATACTGTGAAAACAAGACAGCTTTGCAAAAGACATCCAATTGCAAAGTTGCTTGTTTTCATTGTCCCCTTATTCTGAAGACCATTTAATGAAATGATACAACACCTTTAAGGCATAAGGCCATCAATATAAAGTTTTGTATTACCTTCACTGCTATCATAGACCATGCTTACACAAGGCAGCATTGTTTTTGTAACAAATACTATCGAATGCATGATGTTTTCAAAATCACATTCACATACAGCAGAAAACAAATGTAGATTTGAAAGCATGTTATAGGTTATGATATCAATTCCCCGCTCTGTTCTATTCATATTGGTTCTAAAGGTTCTGCTTGTAAAGTCATACTCCCTAGAGAAAACAATGTAAACGCCCTGAAGCAAGCAAAAGTTAGAATTTCTGTTTGTAAATAATTTTATCACTATACCAAAAAGTGTTTGTTTCTATGATTCTATTCTGGTTAGATTTAGTTTGTTCTCAGTTTTTTCGACCCCTGAATGAAAGCTTCAGTTTCTCAGCAATCTGATGCATGGAATACTCTTCGTTTCACAGCAACAATTGACTGATGTGTTTCTAGAAAAACCTGTTTTCTTTCTATTATTCTTGAAACAAGAACTGAACTTTAGGAATGTCAATGTAACACAAGGAAAATTAGCTGTGCTAACACAATTTCAAAGGTTTCTATAACATTAGCATTTGAAGTGTACCTCCACCTATGAACACTGTTCCAATTCTTGGTTCATAATTTTGTTCTGGTATATAATTTTATAAAAGTTTAATTCTTTTACATAGACACCTAGGGTGACATTTATATACAGGGCTGCACCAGAAGTCTGGCGTCTTTTCAGCCCGAAAACTGGCACAGCCCTATTCCCTCTATTTGTAACCAGGTGCACTCCAATATTAGGCGCATAACAAAGTGCCCATGGCACATTGTAATGCTCCTGAGATCGGGGGGCGTGCTGGAGGTGTGTCGCACAACAACCGTACAAAGCTACACATGTATGACTTTTGAATGGCAAATCTAGGTGCATTACTGCTGGAACAGGTAAACCACTTTAAAAGTGGTTTACCTGAGCCAGAAGTGTCGCTATGTAGCTAAAAAGTGCTAAATCTATGACCCACAGTAGAACAAGTTCATAGATTCAGGCATTCTACGCTACAAATGCGCGCAAAAAAATAGCGCCTATGTGCCAAAAAACATACATGTCACCTCCAATGGTTTGCTGTAGAGCTAAACAATTTAACTCTACCTTCAAGTAGTTCTCCTGTTATTCCTCCTAGAGATTCATTACCAATTTGTCAGGTGGCTGTTACCAACTGGGGGTGTCTAATTTTTACTGATAAAATCAGTGTTTGAAGGTACACACCCTTTTTTAAATTGTAATGGTAAAACACAGCTGACTGATTCACTAATAAATGTCAATAAGTAATATCAGACCAAATTCTCAACACAGTGTATTAAGCATAGATGGTCAAGGACTGTTTTTTTACAGGGCACACAAGTATTTAATAATACAGACATATTAGAAATGGCCACAGGTCCTTTTTAACACTGGAATAGCCCTTTAACCCCTTAAGCCCCAGGCCTGAAAAGTAGTTAATGACCAGAACATTTTTTTAATTTTTGCCTCCTTGAGTTTCAACAGTTGTAACTTTTTTATTTTTTCAATGACGCAGTTGGATGAGGCCTCGTTTTATTCGAGACAAGTTGTACTTTACGGGGGAATAGTTTAAGTTCACTTATAAATAATTGCAGATTTTTTTTTTATTTTTTTTAAAAACTTTTTGTTTTTTTTAAATTTACACCATTCACATTTCACACTTAATAACTTGTTATATTAATTATACAGGTCATTACGGTTGTGGAGATACCTAATATGTGTAGGTTTTTTTGTGTGTTTAATATATGCACAATTGTTTTTTTATTAAATATTTATTTTTATTTTATTTTTTTTTACACTTTTTATGTTTTTTACTTTTTTTTTTTTAAATTCCATGAAGGGAGAACTGGTTTACATTCTTTTTTTTTTACACTTAGTATGTATTAGCATATTCATATATGCTAATAAATTATAATCTGTGTGTCACAGGCAGTGATCAGGACAGCACACAGTCTGTCCTGGTAACTGGCTTGTTACACAGACAGTCCTGGGGCTACTCTAGGTGCAGCTGTTCCCCAGGCTCTGCCGGGTCACCGGGTTTCACCCGCTCCCCGGTTCTCACAGGAGATGCTCTGGAATCAGGGCTGTGTAGTACAGCCCCGATCCCAGCGCCACTGCGGCGCCCGGGCGCCGCAGACCCCGATGTCTGCAGCGACGCAAAAAGACGTCGCTGTAGATGAACGACCCGCACCGGTCGTCGTCAAAAGTCGGTGGGCGGTCAGTAAGGGGTTAAATCACATAAATGATGCGTAGTCTTATTTTCACGCATTATGAAAAGAAGGGGCTAGCTGAAAAAGCTAGTTACATACAAAAAAGTAAAAAGCAGTCACTACTAGGAGGAGTTTAGGATCTTAAAATATAAGGCTGCATTAATACCTCCATCGCTTATCCCAAGCTCTGCTCAGGCAAGTACAGTAGAAATATACAAAGCCACTTGCCCAAGCAGATTTCAGGCAGCAGTTTTACAACAGAAAAAGCTGGTTCTAAAGGCTCTGTAGAACTATACTTTTTCTATGGTCAACATTATACTACATTCTTGGAGAAAGACCCATATTAATGAGAAAAAAAAACCTGACTTTTTAATGCAAAGTTTAGTTTCTTTGTATTTTGTTAATTCAATCGATTTACTTGGCATATCATCACATGATAGAGATGGATGATCAGTACTTATCAGTTGATAAGACATTTGTCAGCCTATACCATGTACATATTTAAACACATTTTGAACCATATGGAATAAGTGACATTTTCTTCTTTTAGAAGCTTATAAGCTTATTTTTATTGCTTTTAATTTCCCCGATTGTAAAATGTTGCAAAATATGATGGCGACACATAAATATATTATTAGGCTATGTTCACACAAAGTATTGTACAGGACGCACCGCAATACATTGTGTGTTTCGGGAGCTCGCGCTGCCCGCTAGCCCCATACACATGCATTACTTGTGGCGCGTAATCGCGTATTGTACGCACGGAGGGATGAGGCGTAATCCATAGTTTTCTTCGAGAGCTATGGATTCCTGTAATTATGGGGCGCAGTTCACCACGCATCAAGCGCAATACGCCACGAAGTACGTGGCGAAATGCGCCCCAAAATAAGCCATGTGAACATACCCTTATTGAGACATTCCTTTTATATATTGATTTAGAGGACTTTTTACATTTCTCCAATACTTGGGAACAGTAGTTGTGATAAAAATATTTAGTTTAGAAAGGTTGCGATTTATCAAATAATCTACATATCTAAATAAGCAATGTTGCCATCAGTAAGAACAGTACCAATGATTTTCCATCTTATAAGTAATATCACTAATGCTACTGGAAAGATCTGTTTGTGTCTGATGAAGACAGTGCGGTTATCAAAAAATATCTGAATGTTCCTTGTTTGAGGGGATCTAAGGCCACATCCATGGCCAGCTGTGAATGCATTGTCACATTACAAATCACTGCTGTAAAAAAAAAACAAAAAAAAACAGGTAAATAATTTTAAAAAGTTGTCAATTTTCAGATCTTATATAACATATACACCATTCATGTGGAAAAAGAACTGTCCCTGAAATGTTATAACTTGTTTTCCCATTGTAAGCCGTAGTAATTGTAACAATAAAATAACAAGACATCAGATTTTTTACACTCTGTTCACCGTCACGATTTATGCTGCACATGTGACTTGGATGTGATCATAAAGGGTTAGTTAGCTTTTCACATTAACTCTTACATACATATTCCACATTCCACTACAAGTCAATTAAGTACACCCCAAAACTAGTACACTCAGAACTTCCTTGTCAGCCAATCATTGTTATTGCCAACAAGATGCATTCTTCTTTGTTAACACCAGTACATACTATACTCTCTAGCAAAAAATGAACATCTAGAACATTGGCATTCAAAGTGTTAACACAGTTATTGTAAGTTATACTTTTCTTCTTTAAAGGGGTTTTCTCACAATTATTAATAGCATTTAACATGTAGGGAAAGGTAAATGAAGATTTACCAAAACATTGTTTTTTTTTATTTTGCTTTGGTCAGGAGATATCTTGTTTTAGAGTACACAAGTTCTCTTGGTTACTAACCACCTCTGCCCATCTCGCTCTCCTTTGTCTCTTATCTCATTGATCCAAACTACCGTCAATCAATCAGTTCGACGATGATTAGTCACTCCCTGCAGAGTGTTATCTCTTGTAACAGAGTTTTTTTTACCTAACTAAATGACAAGCTTTCACCATTAAAACTATGTAGCCTTGTACATAGGAAAAAAACAGATATACAGCTCACCATAACCTCCTCAGCATGACAAGCTGCAGATTCATCGGTGCAAGGACCAATCACCCGGCCACAGGTGCAACAACGGAAGCAGAAGAATTGTAGAGCTGGTCAGCACTCCAAGCGTAAAAAACTTTAAACTCTATTGTCCCATTTAAAAATAGAATTAAAAATCAATAGAAAATGTTACATGGTTACTTGACGTGTTTCGGGTCTACACTTGGAGTGCTGACCAGCTCTACAATTCTTCTGCTTCCGTATGTAGCCTTGTATACTAAAATTTATAAATCTCCTGCAGTCATGTCACTGTGACAGGAATAACAAGCAACATCAGAGCTGATAAGCCAATCACTGCTGTAGAACCACCCACAGCCTGACCACGAAGTTTAAAGCTGGTTGTGGCTCTGTGAAACTGCATGGTGAGAAAACCCCTTTAAGACTTGGGGTAGGTATGGAGCAACTTTGTTAATTTTATAGTTTAATGTACTAATGTACAGTGTTTAAAAATGGTTAAAAAATATGTAATAAAAATGACATACATAAAGGCAAAATAGTTACAGAAGTAAAGAATAACAGACCTTTTACTAATAAGATTGTCAAAATATCCTGTTGAGAACAGCTGAAGATGGACAGAACTGCAATCCTGGTTGTACCTTCTTGTTTCCAATCACTTGTATTTGTTGAAATTAGATCTTTACAGGGTCCCAGACAGACCTGTTGACCTCTCCTTATTATGTCATAAAAGGACAAGTAATTAAATACAAGATGGCAATATTTAAAACCATTCGAGCTTAATTCATATCTGCTCATAGGAGTCACCTAGCTAGACAACATGACCGACAAAGTATACCTTTATCAACCTAGGCATACCAAATAGGAATATGAAATGTCTATAATTTGATCCAGTATTCAATTTTGTGCTTTCCTAAGGCTGAAACAGTCAAAATCGACTGGGGTCCCTGGTCATAGATACATGAATGGATTATAGAAAACATAGTTTACGACAGGGATAGCTTTAAACTATTGCTCTCAGCTTTCTAGATGAGCCCAAAAATACAGAAACAGATGTGGACAACGGACTAAGCTAGTCTAACATCATATACTGGAACCAGAAAGCAAATGGAGGAGACATTTGGTCTTCACAGAGATTGTTGTCTTTAGCCTAATTTAGATGTTTTTATTTAAGAGGACGTAATTATAATTATCAACTCACATCTGTGGAATTGATTCACACAATAAAATATAACTAATAACATTCACTTTTATACACAACTTTATAGTTTATATACAGAATTAGTATGCATATGAGCTTCAGTGACTTTGTTAATACATTACTTATCTTGTTCTTATCATAAGTACAGACTGTATTCAAGACCTTAGCAGCATACATTACTCTGCTAGATAGCACTGGATATAGTAAACAGGCTTGTTGTCAACTAGATTTCATATAGCTTAGCTTTTTTGGCATTATATTACTACTGTATGAAGTCTCATGAGAAGAGAACTCCTGCTAGAACTTAAAGGGGTTGTCTCACTACAAGGATTGCTGTTTATGTTAAAGATCTTGCAAAAACAAGTCACTTTGCAATGTGTGTCCATTAACAGTGTCCTACCTATTCCTAGATATCCCCTCTTATATGGGCTGCATCAGCTCCTCAGGTCGCTATAGCTACAGACCTGTTCATTCTCTACTCATAGGCTGCCCCCGCTGGTTGCTATACCTACAGACCTGGTGTTCTCAGTAGCTACTCACTGTAGGCCAGTAGTAGCCACTAAAGCCAGAAAACATTCCCTCCAAAAATGAAACCAAGAAAACAGGACTGTGGTACGATGAATCGATGCAGTGAGACAACCGCTTTAACCCATCTGGGACTGACCTATTTTTGGCCTTCACGATAAAGCATTTTTTCATTGTTGCATTCCAAGAGCCGAAATATATTTATTTTTCCATTTACATAGTTGTATAAGGACTTTTTCGTGGGATAAGTTGTATTTTACAATGGGACCATTGTGGGAAAAAAATAACTTACTGATTAAAGGTACTATTTTTTTTTTAGGAGGGAATGGAAGGAAAATAAATTTACTCCATGCAGCATTATATAACATTAACTTTAGTCAGGATCAGTTTAATAACAGCAAAATGAAATATGTATTGTTGTTCATACAAAGTATTATACTGCTCTACACAATAATAGCACATTTCATGGCAAAAAGAAAGCTTTTTTATCACTCTAAAACCATAACTTTTTCGTTTTCCACTCTTGTGGCTGTATAAAGACTGTTTTTCTGTTTTTTGTAGGATGCTTTTTCACACAATGTTGAGGTGCGTGTAAATGATTGTTTCATTTTTATTATTATTTGGAGGGGATGGAAGCAATCCTCCAGTGGTAATATCCAATCCCTAGCTTACATAATCGCACACCCAATCGCCAATCTCAGTTCACAAGTGCAGAGACAAGTAGTCATTATTTGTGTTTCTTTTTTTCACACTCCCACCCAGGACAGTGGTTTCTGAAATTTTCAGAAAATCCCTTTAATTTTTTTTCTCTCTAATCATTCATGTAGGCTTTTTTTTTTACTTTTGTATCATTGCCTTTTTGCACAACTTAATTATGACACCGCTTTAACTACCAGATATATCAAAGTACATTCTCCTAATTAAAGTTGTGACATAGAGCAGCATGTATGGTTCCTACAATTGTTGCAAGGTGTTTGGATCTAAGGGCCACCAACAAATTTTTTTACTGTGGATGCTGTATTTTCTTTATATATAACTGTTTTGATCAGAGTTAGTCTGCAAAAAGACTTTCTGATCCCATATGATACTATTAGTGTAACTGTCTGATGACAGCCAACCAATTTCATATTTGTAGACAATCTATCATACTAAAAACAAATCATTTTGAATCTTTATATAGTGGGACTCTCATATGGCCATCTAAATAGCCAAGAAAGGCTATAATGCCAATAGAGTTATCCATATTGGTCATCAGGGTGGATCACAACAAAAGCAGTAATTTTACATTTAGATAAAATGTTGTGTATTTTGTAAGATTTACAAGACACACTTTGGCCTTTTTTAAGACATTTTTTATAGATACAGTGGCAGTTTATTACTCAGCTGAATCAGAAAAGTAATGCAGCCAAAATGTCATTCTAATTTCCCAAATGGCAAGATTCAAATATATGGCATGTTACATTTTTGGCGTGTCCCCACGGCATTGGTTTCCAGTGGGTTTAACAGGAGGTTTTTGTATTTGAAAACCATTTGTAAACAGACTGTCAACCTTTTACGTTGATTTAAATAGAAAATCCGTGCAGTAGTTCACACTGTATGGATTTTCCACCAGACGGCTTTTTACACCGCCGGCGTAACTAAAGACTTAGAACATGTTCATTCTTTTCAGGCAGAACATGAACATGTGGATGTGAAGGGGGACTGCTACAATCCAACCTGTATATTGTCTTTGACGTGTGAATGCACCCTGACTTTCACTGGCTGCCACTACACAGTTTACTTCTAACATAACATACTACAGTTTTTAATAATAAGACTAATAGCACACAAACTAGTGGAGGATAATAGCATCCCGAAAGTTTGTCTGTATTTCCCCATCATCTGCACAGAGAAAAATGCTACTTTTATACCCTTATCTCTCACGCATAAAACATGTTTCCCTACAAACTGTAAAACTTTCCATAGCGTTTTTGATTCAAAGAGTACAGATCATCAATATAACAGTGATATGTACAGCAACAGATATGATTACAATGTATTGTGTCCTAACAGTTCATACTCTTTAATTCTTCTCTGTAAGTGCTACCTCATCTATTGTATCGTATAAGTGCTATTAATAATAATAATCTTTACTTATATAGCACCAACAAATTCCGCAGCACTTTACAATGTAGAGGGTATAATTACAGACAAAAGACATACATTACACAGTGAAAGCTACTTACAGATGAGACACAAGGTGTGAGGGCCCTGCTCGCGAGAGCTTACAATCTATGAGGGTGTCTGGGGGAGACAACGGGGGAGAAGTGCTGACTTTACAATGGTGGTGGTTTACATAAAATTTGTGTGAACCTGACACCATGACAGTACATCTATATACAGATATGTGCCTGTGAGTGCCCTAGTCTAGGGAGTGACAGAAATGTGTGTGATAGAAGGTGGGGGTTAGCAATTAGGGGTTTTGGTAGGCATGCCTGAGAAGATGTATTTTCAGGACAATCTTAAAACTGTGAAGGCTAGGATTGTGCCTGATGGTACGTGGTAGCATGTTCCAGGGTGCAGCACGTGCAAAATCTTGAAGACGGGCATGGGAGGTTCGGATGATTGTGGTCTGTAATTTGATGTCCGCTGAGCGGAGAGTGCGGACAGGATGGTAGACAGAGATGAGGGAGGAGAGGTAGGGAGGAGCAGCGCTGTGGAGAGCTTTATGGGTGAAAGTTATTAGTTTATGCTGTATTCTGAACTGGATGGGCAACCAGTGCAGTGACTGACACAGGGTAGAGGCATTGGTATAGCGGCTGGAGAGAAAGACAAGCCTGGCTGCTGCATTCAGGACAGATTGGAGAGGGGAGAGTTTTCAGAGTGGGAGACCGATAAGCAGGGAGTTACAGTCATCAAGACGAGAATGAATAAGAACAACAATGTGGGTTTGAGTTGTTTCGATAGTGAGAAAAGGATGGATTCTGGAGATGTTCTTAAGGTGCAGGTGACAAGAGCAGGCAAGGGATTGGATATAAGGGGTGAAGACAGAGCAGAGTTTAGAATAACCCCAAGACACCGGGCCTGTTGCCTAGGTGTTATGGTGGTGCCACACACTGAGAGAGAAATAGCAGATGGGTGTTGGTTAGTAGATGGGGGAAAAACAAGAAGTTCAGTTTTAGTGAGGTTTAATTGGAGATAGAGAGAGGACATGATGTAGAGACAGCGGACAGACAGTCACTGGTGTTTTGTAGCAGGGCAGGAGTGATGTCTCGGGAGGAGGTGTATAGTTGAGTGTCATCAGGATAGAGATGGTACTGGAAGCCAAATCTACTGATGGTTTGGCCAATGGGGGCTGTATATATTGAGAAGAGGAGTGGACCAAGAGCTGACCCCTGAGGGACTCCAACAGCAAGAGGGAGAGGAGAAGAAGTAGAACCTGCAAATGAGACACTGAAGGAGTGGTTAGAAAGGTAAGATAAGCCAAGCGAGAGCGGTGTCCTGGAGGCCGATGGCGCTGAGCATACTGAGGAGAAGATGGTGATCAACAGTGTCAAATGCTGCAGAGAGATCCAGCAGAATCAACAACGAGTATTTACCCTGAGATTTAGCAGTGTGGAGATCGTTAGAGACTTTAACTAGAGCAGTTTCTGTGGAGTGTAGGGTGCGGAAACCTGATTGTAGAGGATCGAGAAGAGAGTTAGCGGAGAGATAGCGGATTAGGCGAGAGTAGACCAAGCGTTCCAGGAGTTTAGAGATGAAGGGCAGATTAGATACCGGTCGGTAATTAGCAGCGCAGGATGGGTCCAGAGAGGGCTTTTTTAGTAAAGGGGTGATAGTAGCCTGTTTAAAGGAGGATGGGAAGATCCCAGTGGAGAGAGAGAGGTTGAAGATTGCAGTAAGGTGAGAGAGGATAGCTGGAGAAATAGACTGGACAAGGTGGGAGGGAATGGGGTCACTAGAGCAGGTGGTGGGGCGAGCAGACAGGAGAAGTCTGGACACTTCTTCTTCTGTCGTTGGGTCAAGAGCTGAGAGCAGACTAGAGGATGTGCGGGGAGGGACAGGATGGGTTCTGCTTGGGTTTTGAGATGAGATGTTATGCCGGATACTGTCAATTTTGTCTTTGAAGTGAGTGGCCAGGTCTTCAGCACAGAGGTCAGTGACCGGGGCCTGAGCTTTGGGCCTGAGGAGGGAGTGGAAGGTGTCGAACAGGCGTTTTGGGTTGTTGTGTAATGTGGAGATGAGGGAGGTGAAATATTTTTGTTTGGCGCAGTGAAGGGCAGTGTGGTAAGTCCTGAGCATGAATTTATAGTGGAGAAAGTCTGCAGGTAGCTTTGACTTTCTCCACAGATGCTCCGCACACCTGGAACATCGCTGCAGTTGGCGAGTCTGAGGAGTGTGCCATTGCTGTGGGTGTCTGACTCTGGTAGTGCGGTGTGTGAGTGGTGCCAACATGTCCAGGGTGGATGAGAGAATTTCATTGTAACATTTAACAGCCAGGTCAGGGCTGGAGAGGCAGGAGATTCGGGGGCAGTGAGGACTGTATGGTATCTGTGAGTTCCTGAGTGTTAATTGTCACGTTCGTGTCATCTGGCTCTGGTCGTCGGCGAAGGCCGCTGCGACCATAACTGCGGCCTTACTTTTTCTTGTGTGAACACTGTCTTCCTTCTGGGACTCTAATTGAATCCTGGCCAACGCCCGTGGCCAGGAACTTTCCAGCACTCTCTGGGTTAATCTCACTCTCAGTGATTGACAGATTCTGCTTCCTATCACCTCGGCTCTCTTTCCTCCCCTTCCCTATTTATAGCCAACACTTCCTTCTATCTTTGCCTGCTATAGGTTTTTTCCCTGTAGTTCGCTGTATTTGCTTCCTTGTTCTATGCTCTCCTGACCTTTGGCTTTGGACCCTGGTTTTCCCCCTCTGTCTCACATCTCTGTACCACATTGCCCGTACTGTTGCCGACTTTGGACTGCCCCCGGTTACCCTCTTGTCTCACGCCTCTGTACCTCGTTGCCCAAACTGTTGCTGACTTTGGACCGCCTGACTACTCTTTTGTTTGGTGTCTGTTTGTCCCATCTGTGTCACACTTATAACAGTGCAGCTATCAGTCTTCTGGTTGAGGCCGGCCTGTTAAGGAGTCGGGTTCCCCAAAAGGCAGGGACAGGGGCTGGGATCAGAGTCGGGGCCCACTTGTCTGTGTGTGTGTCCCTGACCAGTCCCTGACATTATAGCAGGCCCATACTCAAAACCTTCTCACCTGCGGTTCAGTATGAGTACCGATCTGTCGGTCTCGGACCGTCTGGATGAGTTAACCATGCAATTCCAGGGCATGGCGGGCCTTATGACCCAGATCTCACTCCGACTGGATGCCATGTCTACTCCGCCTCCTGATCCAGTCGTCCCGTTAGTATCCGTGCCCTCTCCCGGATTTGTGGGTCAAGGTGTACAGCACAAACCAAACCTGCGACTTCCTGACTGTTTCGAGGGAAACCCTGATAAGTTTCGGACCTTCAGGGAATCCTGTTGCCTATTTTTTCGGTTCAACCATTTTTCCTCAGAGGCTGAGAAAGTTGCCATGGCGGTGTCCCTCCTCCAGGGGCCACCTCAGGATTGGGCATTGAGCATGCCTCCTGAGGCCCCTGAGTGGAGATCGGTGGACAAATTTTTTCTTACATTGGGCCATATTTATGATGACCCTAACCGGGCAGCGTTGGCGGAAACTCATCTCTTATCCATCCAGCTGAGGAGTACTGCTCTGAATTCCGCCAATGGAGCTCGGCAATTGGGTGGCCTGATCCACCTCTGAAAACCCTCTTCAGACAGGGGCTGTCTGAAGCTGTGAAGGATGCGATGGTCAGTCATCCTACTCCAGAGACCTTAGGGGATTTTATGACCTTAGCTGTATCTATCGACAGAAGGTTGAGAGAAAGACGCAAGGAAAAGATGGGGGGTTTTTCTGGAAAGTTTGGATCGAAGTCCCCTGTTAATTCTTTCTCCACTATGTCTGCTAAAACTCCTCTTCCGCTCTTTTCACCATCTCCTGCTGCGGGCTCGGGAGAGGAACCCATGGTGTTGGGCTCCGCGTCGGCGGCTATCAGGAGGAAACATCGAGCGGACAATGCCTTGTGTTTCTACTGTGGGGAGTCCGGCCATGTCCTGAGGAGCTGCCCGACCCGGCCTAAGTCACCGTGGGAGATCGGCAAACGCCTGAAGGACAGCAAGTAGGATAACTCAGGCGTACAGGTACCCCTTAAATTTGGGGATAACAAGATTTCTTTCCCGGGTAACCTTATTTCCGGGGCCAAGAGTTTTTGTGTGTCAAGCTATGATCGATTCAGGAGCAGCTGTTAGTTTCATTAGTATGACTGTGGCCCAAGCCTTAGGGGTAGAGCTAATCCCGTTATGTTCTCCCTTTTCGGTTTCAGGTGCTGACTCTACCCCCTTAGTGGAGTAAAGAATAGAATACCGCACCACTGAAATTACGTTGAATGTTGGGTGCCTGCATTCCGAACAATTGGGTTTTTTTTGTAATGGAGAGGCTTACTACTGACAATATTTTGGGCTTACCATGGTTACGCCTTCATAATCCGGTGCTTGACTGGAGGACTGCTGAGTTGGTTAAATGGGGGGAATCATGTGGTCCTCATTTGAAGACTGTACAGTCCTTAGTGTGTTCTATAAATGATGATTATACTATGACCGATTTCGTCTCTGATTTTGAAGATGTCCTTGATGAGTCCGTTGCAGACACCCTCCTGCCGCATCGGCCATATGATTGCGCTATAGACCTGGTTCCGGGGGCCAAGCTGCCTAAGGGTCGTATTTTCAACGTATCTACCCCGGAACGGGAATCTATGCGTCAATATATCAAGGAAAGCCTGGAAAAAGGTCACATACGACCATCCACCTCGCCGGTGGGTGCTGCTTTTTTCTTTGTCGAGAAAAAAGATGGAGGCCTCCGTCCCTGTATTGACTACAGGGAGCTCAATAAGATCACTATAAAAGACCAGCATCCACTTCCCCTGATCCCGGATCTTTTTAGCCAGGTGGTCGGTACCCGATGGTTTTCCAAAATTGATCTCCGTGGGGCATACAACCTAATCTGGATCAGGGAAGGGGACGAATGGAAGACAGCCTTTAATACACCTGAGGGGCACTTCGAATACCTAGTCATGCCGTTTGGTCTTTGTAATGCCCCAGCCGTCTTCCAACGATTTGTTAATGACATCTTTAGAGACCTTCTGGGTCGTTTTGTTATTGTGTACTTAGATGACATCCTCATCTTTTCCCCGGATTATGATACTCTTTCGGAATCATGTAAGGGGGGTTTCCTCTCCAGGTTAAGTCAGAATCAATTATGCGCCAAACTGTCTACTTGTCTGTTCGGAGTCCAGGAGATAGGGTTCTTGGGGTACATACTTAGTCCTAGTGCTATAAGTATGGACCCACAAAAGGTTTCGGCCATCACACAGTGGGTGAGACCTACTACCCTGAAGGAGATCCAACGTTTTTTAGGTTTTGCTAATTACTATCGCAAATTTATCAAGAATTTCTCCTTGATTGTTAAACCCCTCACTGACCTTACTAAGAAAGGGGCGGACCCCACCTCCTGGACACCTGAGGCCGAACAGGCATTCTCTACCTTGAAAATATGTTTCACTTCTGCACCTGTCTTGGTCCACCCAGATCCTGAACAACCTTTTGTCGTAGAGGTGGACGCATCTGAAACAGGGGTGGGAGCCGTCCTGTCCCAGGGAACTGAACCTTATACTAATCTTCGGCCCATTGCCTTCTTCTCCAGAAAGTTCTCCACCGCGGAGGTCAACTACGATATTGGTAACCGGGAACTGCTAGCCATAAAATGGGCTTTTGAAGAGTGGAGGCACCTTCTGGAGGGGGCCAGACATCGGGTGACTGTTCTTACAGACCATAAAAATCTGTTGTATCTTGATAATGCTAAACGGTTGAACCCCCGCCAAGCACGATGGGCTCTGTTTTTTACTAGGTTCAATTTTGTGGTGACCTATCGTCCAGGGGCAAAAAATGTTAAGGCTGACGCCTTGTCCCGAAGCTTTGGTATAAGTGACATCTCGGAGGAGGAACCCGAAAATATCCTCGCGTGGTTGTTGCTACCCTTACCACTGACTTAGTCTCCACGATTGCGAACTCTCAAGGCTTGGCCCCTCCCAGTATCCCCCCCGGAAAACTCTTTATTTCATGTCATCTCCGTTTGAAAATCTTGGAGGAGGTCCACTCCTCAGCTCTGTCTGGGCATCCTGGCATCGCGGGCACCGGATACCTCCTGTCTCGTACCTATTGGTGGCCCTCGTGGCAGCGTGATGTCAGGGAATTTGTTACTGCTTGTGAGACTTGTGCCAGGGCTAAGGTACCCCGGCAACTTCCTGAAGGATTATTGCACCCTCTGCCGTTGCCCAATAGACCCTGGTCCCACATATCTATGGATTTGATTATCGACCTTCCCCTTTCTAAGGGTAAGTCGGTAATTTGGGTGGTGGTGGACCGATTCTCTAAAATGTGTCATCTTATTGCTCTAAAGAAATTACCATCAGCCAAAACCCTCGCCGATTTATTTGTTCGTCATATACTGAGACTTCATGGTATTCCTTCCAGTATTGTGTCTGATAGAGGGGTACAGTTTGTGTCAAGGTTCTGGAGGGTGTTTTGTGGTAAATTAGGCATCTCTTTGTCCTTCTCCTCTGCCTTCCACCCCGAGACTAATGGGCAGACTGAAAGACTTAATCAGTCACTAGGACAATATCTTAGATGTTATGTTTCGGAGTGTCAGGAGAAGTGGAGTGAGTTTTTGCCTATGGCCGAGTTTGCTCTTAACAATCACTAGAATTCCTCAACCCGATTTTCTTCATTTTACTGTAATTACGGCTTTCACCCCAGGTACTCCGCCGCAACAGGTTGCGAATCTAAGTTCTCTTCCATAAAAACCGCCATCAAGCGACTGTGCACAGTCTGGGCTAGGAGTCGCGAGACTCTAGAAAAAGCCCAACAACAACAAATTAAATATGCTAATAGAAAACGTCGACCCGGACCTGAATATGCTGTCGGTGACAAGGTGTGGCTCTCGACAAAAAATCTCCGCCTTCGGGTCCCGTCTACTAAGTTCGCGCCTCGGTTTATTGGTCCCTTTGTTATCTCTGAAATTGTTAACCCGGTATCTTCCCTCCGCATTCATCCTGTGTTTCACAAATCTTTACTTAAAAGGTACATTCCTGCTGTGATCGGTCGTCACCCTCCTCGCCCTGTGGTTATACAAGGGGCGTTAGAATATGAAATTGAGCGTATAATTGACTCCCGCAGAGTCCAGAACGCTCTCCAATACCTAGTTCACTGGAAAGGGTATGGTCCAGAGGAGCAGGTATGGGTAACAGCTAGGGGCTTGCACGCCCCCAGACTTGTGGAAAAGTTCCACCAAGCTAACCCCTCCAAACCAGGGGGACCTAAGGAGGGTCCGGTGGCCCCTCAGAGAAGGGGGGGGGTACTGTCACGTTCGTGTCATCTGGCGCTGGTCATCGGCGTAGGCCGCTGCAACCATAACTGCGGCCTTACTTTTTCTTGTGTGAACACTGTCTTCCTTCTGGGACTCTAATTGAATCCTGGCCAACGCCCGTGGCCAGGAACTTTCCAGCACTCTCTGAGTTAATCTCACTCACAGTGATTGACAGATTCTGCTTCCTATCACCTCGGCTCTCTTTCCTCCCCTTCCCTATTTATAGCCAACACTTCCTTCTATCTTTGCCTGCTATAGGTTTTTTCCCTGTTTGTTTCGCCGTGTTTGCTTCCTTGTTCTATGCTCTCCTGACCTTTGGCTTTGGACCCTGGTTTTCCCCCTCTGTCTCACGTCTCTGTACCACTTTGCCCGTACTGTTGCCGACTTTGGACTGCCCCCGGTTACCCTCTTGTCTCACGCCTCTGTACCTCGTTGCCCGAACTGTTGCTGACTTTGGACCGCCTGACTACTCTTTTGTTTGGTGTCTGTTTGTCCTGTCTGTGTCACACTTATAACAGTGCAGCTATCAGTCTTCTGGTTGAGGCCGGCCTGTTAAGGAGTCGGGTTCCCCAAAAGGCAGGGACAGGGGCTGGGATCAGAGTCAGGGCCCACTTGTCTGTGTGTGTGTCCCTGACCAGTCCCTGACATTAATGGAGCGGATATTTCTGAATGGATGACGGGCAGGTGTGTCCAGAGAGGGCTGCGAAATATTGATAGTAAAAGAGATGAGGTTATGATCAGAGAGAGCATAAGGAGAATTAGTGAGGTTAGAAATTGATGAGAGACGACAGAAGACCAGATCAAGTGAGTTCCCATCCTTGTGGGTGGGAGAGTCTGTAAACTGCGAGAGGCCAAGAGAAGAGGTCAGTGAAAGAAACTGAGAGGCCGAAGGAGACATGGGGTCATCAATGGGGATGTTGAAATCACCCATGATGAGAGTGGGTATTTCAGTAGAGAGGAAATAAGGGAGCCAGGCGGCAAAATGATCCAGAAACTGGCGGGGAGAGCCAGGGGGTCTGTACACAACCGCGACTCTGAGAGAAAATGGCCGGAAGAGTCTGAGGGTGTGGACCTCAAAGGAAGGGAAAGTGAGGGAGGGTACAGGAGGAAGGACCTGGTAAGTGCAGTGTGGAGAGAGAAGTATGCCAACTCCTCCACCCGGCCTGTTCTCAGGTCTGGGGGTGTGGGTGAAGTGTAGCCCACCATAGGTGAGAGCGGCAAGGGAAGCGGTGTCAGAGTGCTGGAGCCATGTTTCTGTGAGAGCTAGGAGGTTGAGGGAGTGAGAAAGAAACAGGTCATGAACAGCAGTGAGTTTGTTGCCAACAGATCGGGCGTTCCACAGAGCACATTTAAAAGGGGCAGAAAAAGAAGTACAGTGAATAGCAAGCAGGTTAGCAGGGTTTCTATGGGAGGCAGAGGAGGAGGTGGGATGAGCAGTAAAGGAAGGAGGGCCGGGGTTCGGGGAGATGTCTCCTGCAGCGAGAAGCAGGAGAATGAAAAGCGACAGCAGATGGTTAAGTGATGTGTATGAGCGGCGCTTGTGTGGCACTATGCAAGCAGGTGATTTGTGGTGGTTGAAAAGGGAGAACAGTGTGTGGGATGTATACATGGGTGAGGGGAGAAGAGAGGCACTGATGTGGATAGAATTGTCAGGGGCTGAGACTGGATGGTAAAGTAGGAGGGAGATGGCTACAAGGTAGACAGCAATAGTGAGCATGGTGAATGAGGTGTGGGGTGTATAGATCAGGTACTCACAAAAAAGTGATCCTCCTGGCCCCTTATGCCCACTTCTGTCCCATTTCAGTCCTATTCCTCAAAATCACTTATAATCTATCACTTTCAAATCTAGCAATTTCAAATCATGCACTAATATAGATGCACGATTGACCCGACGGTCAGGTTGACCTGAGTTCTCCAAGTTATAGGGTGGTTTCTGCAGCTAAATTAGTATCATCTGGGAACTCAGGTGTCGTAAATGGGTGGAATTACAAATGGGCCTTCACAAATAACAGACTTCAATGTAAGGTTTGGGATCAAATGGCTGGACAAATAAACACAAGGTAAATTAAGGATTACAGGGCTGGGATGCTATTTCTTCACACAACGTGTGATTATATTATTCAAAATAATCAAACAGAGATTGCAGAGGGGTTGCTGAGGGATGTAGTTCACACAACCTACCATTCAAATATGCAATATAATCAAACAGATTGCAGAGGGGTTGCTGAGGGATGTAGTTCACACAACGTACCATTCAAATATACAATATAATCAAACAGAGATTGCAGGGACTGAGATCACAGGGCAGGCTAATCATATTATACATTGAAAGGGTCTAAATAAAATCCAGTAATGAAAATTCATAGACAGTCATTTCAAAAGAACTGCTTGATTAGCTTTCAACATGAAGGGACAGGTAATTGAAGACTTTTTTCAACTATATTAGTCTTTTGATTTTACCTTGGTCAGGAGATAAGAGAGATTTTATTTGCTCTGAGAACACATAGGTTTCTATCCATAACTTTTTTCTTGATTAGACAGAGCAGGGAGTTAAGTCACCATGATTACAGTTCATTCTTGGAGAAGATTATCTCTAAGAAGATTAGCTTTTGTTTACAGATAAGCAGTTGTTTTCACTCCTCAGAGCACTTCCAGCTTTGTTTACACAGATTAAATTTCCTGCACTTATGTCTTTGTAATGTCTCAGTTAGTTATAGAGAACTACAGCCTGACAAGGCAAAGTGAATGAAAAGCTGCCTGTGATTCAGTGAAACAGCATGGTGAGAAAATCCCTTTAAATTTGGTCTTCAAAACTATAAACACACCATATACAAGAACTAATAGAAAGGAAAAAATAGTAACAAATGTTTCATGACATGCAATCCATATTTACAAAATTTGAACACTTTTTTTTTATAATTTAGTTACAGACCAAGGGTATGCTCATGCAACTGACTTTTCCAACAAATACCTCCAGATTTCTACAAAAGAATTTTGCTTTGTAGCAGCAGATATTGTTACTGCTCCAGCTGTAGATTAGCCAATTTTAAGAGGCCTTATTCATGTCTAGAGTGCCCAATGTGAGCATTTACGGCTCCGGGATCACAGCATAAGTCCACCAGGCATAGGGGCAGAGGCAGTTTTAGGGTATGTTCACACGGCTGGTTCACGCCGTAATTGCGAGACGGATTTCGCCCGCAATTACGCCGTGTGTACGAGGGCGAGGGGCCGGCGGCTCGCCGGCCCCATAGACTTTCATTATCCACAGCGCGTATCCCGCCGGGATAATGTGCGAAATACGGCGAGCGGAGAGAGGAGACGGAATCTATAGTTCTATATGAGAACTGTGGAATAGCGTAATGACAGGGTCGGATTTCAGCCGTATTTGCGTGCAGTACGGCGCACGATACGGACTTAAATCCGTCCCAAAATCAGCCGTGTGAACATAGCCTTAGGGTAGAAACGTGTCATTCCATTTTAAAGTGCTGCGGAATATGTTGGCACTATAGAAATAAAGATTATTATTATTATTTGTTTATTTCACAAAACAAACGTGCAGCAACAACAAACACAAAATACAAATAAACGAAACAAAACTCCTGCTCGTCTAAGCACTTACTAATACAGGCATAGTTACCTCACTAACACTATTAGCCAAGTGGAGTTGGTGTAGCAGACACTGGCCTCCTCCAGTGTATAGCTTCTAGAGCCCAAATGCCAAGACCAGAGATGCAGCCACACCTAGTCAGCTGTCTTGTTGGCTTTAAATAGGCCAGGTAAATCTTGTCGTGGAACATGGGGAGTAGACACCCACCCAACACTTTGTTTACTCCCAATAAAAAGCTTTCCCGGAATGGCTGGAAGCCATACTAATATTTAAAATGTGTGCCAACTGCCTGATGCAGTTGAAACCTATTTAATGGCTTTCCGTTTCATCAGGGCTGCTTACCTTGGTGACATGCATGAGAAGTTCTCCAGGTACATGCTATGACCCTAGCTGGGATATAGACACCATCGTAGACCTTCCCAGCTGCAGCCTTACATATCCCCCCCTTCTGCTCAGACCTGTGGGACAGAGCACCTTGTGTCATGAAACTGTGCACACGTGATAACGTGTCCACGTTAGCTCATTGTGTCCCGGGCGATGTTCTATACAGAACTTAAAGTCCTGTAAAACCAAGAGCCACTGGGTCACCCTTGCATTTTTTTCCCTTTATTTTTGGCCATCCATTTTAAAGGGGAATGGTCCGTGATCACTCTAAATGGTCTCCCCACTAGGTAGTACCATAGAGACTCAATAGCTCACTTAAGAGCAAGGCATTCTCTTTACACTATGGAATAATTTTTCTCTGCCGCAGACAGCTTCCTGCTGAGGTACACTATGGGGTAGTCTTCTCCCTCGACTAGTTGAGACAGGACAACCCCTAAGCCCACTACTGAAGCATCTGTCTGAACAATAAATTCTGTCTTAAAGTTGGGAGCAATTAATACTGGTCTCTCAGAGCACCTCCTTTTTGAAAGGCTTGTTCATCCTCTTGGTTCCACTTCACCATGGTGGACTTTGTCCCTTTTGTGAGGTCAGTAAGAGGGACAGCTATGGAGGCAAAGACTGGTACAAATCTCCTATAGAAGACTGAAATCCCTCAAAAGGCTCTGACCTGCTTCTTAAAAACTGCATGAGGCCAATTTCTAACTGCCTTGAGTTAATCCATTTTGGGCTTGATGACCCCTCTCCGAATGTCGTACCCCAGATAGTGAGCCTCCTCTAGCCCTATGGCACACTTTTTCAGGTTGGCGGTTAAGCCTGCTGCCCATCTTGTGTCCAGGACCACTTGCACTTTGACTAGGTGGGACTTCCAGTCCACACTAAAGATCACCGTGCCATCCAAATATGCACTCGCATATTCTTTATGGGGCTGCAGGATGAGGTACATTAACATGGCAGGTGCCCCGTGTAGGCAAAATGGAAGGACTGGAAAGGCTTTTTTTTTTTCTTCGCCTCATATGTGAGGGTAACCTGCCAATAGCGTTTGGTGAGGTCTAATGTGCTTATATATCTTGCGGGTCCCAACTTCTCAACCAATTCATCGACCCGAGGTGTGGGGTAGACATAAAACTTTGATATTTCTTTAAATTTACGAAAATCATTGCAAAATTACAAGCTGCCATCTGGTTTGGGGATGAGCACTATGGGACTCGACCACCCACTTTGGGAATTTCTATTATCCCTAGGGCTAGTATCTTTTTAACTACTTCAGAGATCGCTTTTCTCTGGGCTTCGGGGACCCTATATGGCCTTAATTGTACCTTCTAACCGGGCTCTGTAATAATGTCATGTTTAACGACCCTGGTACGGCCTGGCATTTCCGAGAAGACCCGTCGGTTACTTTGTAAGAATTCTCTAACTTCCTGTGCTTGGGCTTCTGACAAGGACTCGGATATATGGACGGTGGTAAATATATGTTTGGGGGCCTCCTATGTTCCCTTACAGCCATGAGACTTTCACGGTCCTTCCAGGGCCTGATTAGGATGATGTGGCAAATTTGATATGGTTTCCTTTTTCCTGGCTGGAACACTTTATAATTTACCTCATAACCCTTTCTCTGATCTCATAGGGATCTTGCCATTTCACCAAGAACTTAGTCTCGACCATTGGTACAAGCACAAGCACCCAATCACCTGGTTGAAACACTCTGACCTCTGCTGACCTGTTATACACACTGGCTTGGGTTTCCTGCACCTGCTGCATGTTTTCCTTGACTGTGGGTAGGACTGCCGTGACTCTCTCCTGCATCTCGGTGATGTGCTCAATTACACTTTTATACGGGGTATTCTCCTGTTCTCTGGCTAGGTCTAGGAGTCCCCTGGAATGTCTACCATATAGACACATGCTTGTGAAACAGTTCCTTTGCTATACCTTTAGAGGAGGTGTTCCTAAGGGGAATGGCCTCTTCATAGCGGGTGGCATAGTCTAGGACCACTAAGATATGCTAATGTCCGCTGGCCGACTTAGGAAGAGGTCCCATCAGATCCATCC
This sequence comes from Phyllomedusa bahiana, assembly GCA_025379985.1. Taxonomy (NCBI): domain Eukaryota; kingdom Metazoa; phylum Chordata; class Amphibia; order Anura; family Hylidae; genus Phyllomedusa; species Phyllomedusa bahiana. The sequence continues at coordinate 232,413 of JAODAL010000929.1, forward strand.
AGATCCACTCGAAGGGGACCTCGATTATCAGAAGAGGAAATAGTGGGCTTGGAAAATGGGTTCTAGAGGCATTAATCTGGAACTCCAGGTAAGATTGTCAAAATTCCTCAACCACTCTATAGATTCCCAGCCGGTAGAAGATACGCTCCCACCAGCTCTTTGGTTTTCTCCAACCCCAAGTAGTGTCCCCTCAGCACATGTGAGTGGGCTAGCTTCAAAACCATGCGAACATGGGACCTTGGTATGAACAAATGCTCAACCACCTCGGCTGGCATCTATTTCACCACTGTATAGTAAATCATTGTTTAGCGCAAAATGAAGTTAGACCAACCCCTCACCTGGTTCATAAGGTTTACCATCAATAACCTTAACACTTTTCCATGCATTTACCAGGTTAGGGTCCTTCAGATGTTCAGTATCCAAGTTCCCCCTCGATACTGGCAAGGAAGAGAACTCAGAGGTGCTTTCCTCTGGGTCCCTCGCCAGGGTTGACCAACGGAAACGTATACTTTTCTCCTTGTACCTGGGTGGACACATAAACAGTTTCACATATATCATGAACAGGCAGTACAACATGATACATTTGACTCTGTTTATTCCCCAACAAATCCCAGAACAAGGGAAAAACACAGCCTATAATAGCACTGTGGGGCAAGCTCACCACAATGGCGAACTCATGTCCACAGGGAGTCTCTAAGGTGAGTACGGCAGTGGGATAGTCTCTGGTGTATGAATACAGACCACCCCTAGACGGTGGGTTTGGAGCTGGTTTGAGCACACCAGCCTGACTTGCACTAGGGTCACCAATCTCCTGGAATCCATGAGAGCTTGCACTAAGTGTTCCTTAATTTTGACAGTACATTCCCATCTGTCACCACCAGTCTCAGCATGAGTGGCACATGAAAGCCTTGCAATTAATGACTTAAGTCTCCCAAATCCACAGCCCATGGGTTCCTCCATGACATATCCCAGACCTTGACACTGTCAGCAGACAATGGGGCCCGGGCTCTAGGTAAAAGGTCCCTTTTTGGGAGGGCGACTTTTCCCCCTTTTCACCCAATCATAACCCCCTCCCATCAGGAAATTTTCTTTCCCCTTTTCGGACAGGGACAGTCTTACCCCGTGCTGGCATCTATGAGTTCCCAAGGGAATGCAGTCCCTTGAGGAATTCCTCGGTGGCGCTGTACCTCTCCACAACCGAGATGAGTATGTCCATACTTTTGGGGTTTATGTACCCCACTTTTCACTGGAGTCTCACAAGTACAAAGCGATCACAGATGACCCACTTGACCACCTGGGCAGGCATAAGATTCTCGGGTTGTAGCCACGTTGGTGGGGTGGAAGAAGTCATACATTTGCAACCGAGCTGGCTTTGCAGGATTAAGCTCCCAGGTGTAAACTCTGAGCCCATACCGCCAGGGTAACCCCCAGTCAGGTTAGTATCTTCCCTTTCAACTTGGTGTAATCCTTGGCGTCTTGAACCCTCAGGTTGAAGTAGGCCTTTTGTGGTTCACCTGTTAGAAAGGGAGCCAGGACATTCGCTCACTGGTCCACTGCAAGATGCTCTCTCTCCGCAATCCTCTTAAAGGTCCCGAGATATGCCTCAAAGTCATCATCTTGGGTCATCTTGCATAGGACGTTTAGCACCACTTGACGGGTAACAAACTGCTCACCTGTCAACCCCTCTAGCCTTTCAGTCAGGACTTGGAGCTGCTGCTATGGAGCCTGGTTCACCTGCTGCTGCTCTTTCACAGTGGCTTGATGTGTTTCTATTAACAGGTGACTGGTCTCTGCCTGTGCCCGTACGGTCTCCTTGTGTTCCTTTTGCTGGCTTGCCGCCATCAGTTGGAGGTTGGTATTGGCCTGGATTAGATGTTTCAACAGGTCATCCATTTTGACCGTCTCAGCTTGTTGCACAGTTGCAGCTTTCACCCAGGACATATGTTTGCGACACTTCCACTGCCTGTCTCTTTAAGTGTACTGTCTCTTTAATGTCCGCATTCTCCACCATATGTGAGTGTTCTAGGATCACAGCATACATCCATCAGGCATAGAAACAGAGGCAGTTCTGGGGTCCTCCCGTATGTATATCTCAGAAAAAACAAACGTGCAGCAACAACAAGCACAAAAATAGAAATAAACAAAACAAAACTCCTGCTCATCTGAGCACTTACTAATACAGTGATAGTTACCTCACTAACACCTTTAGTCAAGTGAAGTTTGTGTAGCAGACACTGGTCTCCTCCAGTGTTTAGCTTCTCCATTTAATAGGAATATCAGATTAAAAAAGGATAAATATCTCATATGTTTAACCAAAAAGACCAAAAAATAACAGTAGATCTTTATCACAGGATATGAGTCAATAGTTGTCATTGTCATATAATTACCTAGGGAAGAAAATGTATAAAGGTAAATAATTCATAAACTTACGGTTTTGATGTAACACTAAGCTCGCCAATATTCCATTCCTTCTTGGACTCTTCAGAAGGTATACAGAGGGTTGGCAATAAACTTCTGACTATACCTTATTAAACTACTACTTTCTCCCTTTTGTATTCGGAGTAGGTTATATTAATTGAGGATTATGGCATCATTGTGTTGTGTGTGGCCAGATTATTAAATAATAATAATTATTACATAACTAAATAGCCACATTAATTGTACTTTGGATAATAGTAGTCAATAAGCATTAGAAGCATGCAGCATTAATTACACCTTAAAGTGGCATCTACCAAATGGGGCTAGCTGTTATTTTCAAAAAGAAAGCCTTGTCTCACCCATGAATCTGCCACTACTTCAGCACCACTGTTGCTCTGGATTTTTTTTGTCAGTCCCCCACTGATGACATCACATTAATCATTCACCTGACACGCTATATATGCATGCATAGGACACTGAGGCCAGTGATTGGTACAAGCGTAGCAGTGCACTGACTATACCTATTTTCCTGTATGGTATTCATGTTAATTGTCCATAGCTGTGATGCTTGCTGCATACATTTTTTTTTATTACACTTGTATTCGGACTTTTTAATATAACTTTAGATCGCTACTACATTACCCCATGCACATTATAAATTGAGATTCATTGCTGCATGAATTTATGGTCATTTTATAATGACATTTTTATTATTTTCCCATAAATTCTGTACATTCTGTGAATAACTCTATTCTATAAAAAAAAATTTGCATGGTATTATTTATTGTACTAATTATTCATGCACATGCTCACTTAAGATTATGTTTGAATTGCTTTTTGTGTTAATCTACGCTCTGTAAGATCATGAAATTGTCTATGAGTTAATTATTGTTCCTCATTATACAACCTCATTGCTTTTTTTGAATGCAGAGATTCTCCATTCTGGATAAAATTGGTACACCACATGTTTTTTAATGACATTTTAATAATGTTGCTGAGTAAAGCATTCTATTTTTGTATACATATTCATGTCTTGTTTATTGATTTTAATGGTGATTAATAATTGACTAAGTATTACTTGAACACTATTTTGGAGTACTACTAAACAGGCATTGTATGACAGTATAAATTGATATCACATCGAATGAATGACATATTGCTTTTTACACTTACTGTATTTCACTTTTGTAGCTGTAATATGCATGTACACTACTAGAAATATTACAGTGTAATATGGATCATAGCCTTATGGGTTCTGGGTTGAAATTTATGACTACAATGTGCTAGGCTCAGAACGGTTGAGAAACATTGGTTTAGTATATAAAATACAAAAAATAGTCTTCACACACTATAAAGCAGCAGTTAATATGTCAGACTTAAAAACATAAACAATTGCCAAGGGTCTGTTCATAGATGGAAATGAAATAAAGTACCATCTTAGGAACATATAGACTTGATATAGAACATCAGTGAACACATACAGTTCATGCAGGCTCACGCACAAGAGGAAGGCTCCCGCTCCTTCCTTCAGGAGAAGGAAGCCAGATAACATAATATAAATGAGTTCTTATCTTCTCACAATAAACTAATTTAATGATGAGTCTGGGCAAGGGTCATAAAAGTCCAGTGAAGGAAGCTTAACACAGCTGCCTAATCTCTGTTCTGCAGGATGACATTTGCTAACACTAAAACTCCAGTTAATCTCAAAGTAATGCACAGAAAATAACCATCTCCCGCTCTATTCCCAGTTGTTTGGCTTTCCGCATGACTGCTACATAATATGAAACTTTATATAAAATATGCAAAATGCACCTATTTTATCTATTTGGGCAGTAATGTTAATAGTGATCTAGTTTTATGTGCCCTATTTTCCATTAAATTCCAATTTAATGCTATTGATAGTATTAAAACAGATGCCCAACTTTCATCTTGAAAATAACATACAGTATTTTAACCCCTTAGCGCCACAGCCAGTTTCGACCTCCCTGACAGAGCCCCATGTTTTTTTAAATTTGACATGTGTCCCTTTATCACTTTATGTGAGAATACATTTTTGACACTTACCTAGCCATGTGATTCAGAGAATGTTTTCTCATGACACATTGTGCTTTAAGTTAGTAAGAAATTTTGGGTCGAACCATTCTTGTTTATTTGTGAAAAATATTAAAATATTTCATCCTAGATCTCATCTAGGGGTGTATTGTGCATTTTGGGCGCACAGGTGTCCCATCGTTTTTTTACCATTCAGCCATGAAATAGTGGGTCAGCCATTGTTTTATGGGCTTCAGTTTTACAGCATTTACCATGCAGTATAAATAAATTGGAAAAAATTTTTTAGTTTTTATGTTTTTTTTTGGGTTTTTTTTTTAGGTCCTGACTGCCATAACTTTTTTGTTTTTCTGTATACAGAGATGACTATTGGCTTGTTTTTTGTGGGATGAGTTGACGTTTTATTGGTACCATTATGGGGTGCATATGACGCTTTGATCACTTTTTATTAAGGTTTTGTTAGGCATTTTGAACAAAAAAACAACAATCCTGGTTAGTGTTTTTTTTTTTTTTACCCGGCCACCAGAGATATAAATGAAAGCTGCTTTACTCGCAGGTTTTTTACAATTATAGCGATACCCAATTTGTATTTTTTTATGCTTTACTGCTTTTACACAAAAACTCTTATTCAAAAAGGAAAACACATTTCTGCATTGCCATAGTCTGAGAGCCATAACTTTTTATTTTTCTGTATATGGAGATATGTATGGGCCTGTTTTTACAGGATGATTTCGTTTTTTTTGGTACATTTTTGGGGGGGAAAAAGGGTTTTGATTGGTTTGAAATCCATTTTTTTTGGGAAACCTAGTAGGTTGTTTGATTTTATTTTTTTCAGGGTCACCATGCAGTATATGACTTAGTTTTACTCCCCGGGTCGAGATGTTATGGCGAACCCAATTTATATAGTTTTTTTTTTTGTTGAAGCGCTTAAAAAAAAAAAAGTGTTTTTTTTAGTGTAAAACAATTTTATGCTCGTGTCTTCGATGCCTAACTTTTTTTTTTTTTTTATGAAGGCTATTAAGGGGGTTTTTTTTTCGGGATGAGCCAATGTTTTTTTTTGGCACCCCTTTTGGGAAATTATTGAATTTTTATCGCTTTTAAACCATTTTTTGCTGCGGGGGGAACAAAAACAATTCGTGGGTTGTTTTTTTTTCTTTCGTCGTTGCCGTACGGGTTAATTAAATGACAGAATTTTTTTGGGTTAGGTATTTTTGCATGCAGCGATACAAAATGATTTTTTTTTTTTGTGCGATTTGGGTTTGTAAAGGGAAAAAAAAAGGTTTACGTGTTTTTATTTTATTTTTTGTTTTTGTTTTACTTTTTTTTTTTTTTTTATTTTTTACCCTTTTTTTCACTTTTTCCATGTGGGTTTTTAGTGTTTTCGGGCATTTTTTGTTTGGGCGATTTTTATCGACAAAGTTGAAATCGGCACAGTTTTTTATGGGTTTTATCGGTTTTTTTAGTTCATGGGGATAATTTAGATTAAAATCTGGGGTTTTCTTCTATTAAGATCGCGCCATTTCGGCGCTTCCGTCTTTTTGGGCGGCCAGAAAATTTTTTTTGTTACAGAATAGAGCAAGGTTTTGAGTGGTGTGTGCGACGTCATGACTGGGTTGTAGGGTTGTTTTTTGGCTGGAAAAATCACAGGGACCTGTTTTACATAGAACAGCGTTCCTTTTCCCAGCCTCTGTCCCCTCTCAGGTCCAAGCAGAAGGAGGGATTTTTGCGCTCGCTTGTGCCCCAAACGAAAAAGCAAAATTTATTTTTTTTCTTCACAGAGAAACCTCTACTATTAGCTTTTGATCCTTACTTTTTAGTTAGTTTGGGTTTTTTGGAAGTTTTTGTAAAGTTGGTAGAAAATTTTAAAAGGAGCTCTCCCGCTGTAAATTTCACGGGGGGGGGGGAGCGAAGGGGGGGCCCCCGGGGGGCAAACCCAAGAAAGCTCTTTAAAGAATACTGGAAAAAAGTTAAACCAATCTATTTGTGAATTGAAACTGCAATAGCTTTATTATTAACAGTTTTTTTTATTGAAATTTTTCCTTTGGATATTGGGCACCCCTGAATTTAATGGGGATACACATCTTTTCTAGAAAACTGCGGGTCCTTTGTTAGATGCAAAACCCCAGTTTTTTTATTTTTTTAAAACATTTCAAAATAGGTGTTCATTTTAAATTTTTTTGCCCATTCCACCTTTGTTGATTATCCACCTTGCCCAAAAAATTTGAATCCAGAAATTTTTATAGTAAACCAAGGTGAATTGAAAGGGGCCAAAAAATATCTTGTATTATACGAATACAAAAACAGATACTTTTTTTTTTGACTTTGGGCCTACGCTTTTTTCCCATTGAGGGGCAGCTTGCATTTAAAATTTCTGAATACGAAATTTTTATAGCCACCACGGGGGAATTGAAAGGTCCCAAAAAATATTTTGTAAAAAACGAATACATAACAGATACGTGTTTTTTATTTTGGCGCACTAAGTTTTGTTCATTAAAGGCGCTTGCCCTTAAATCGGGAATACAGCAATTTTATAGTCCCCACAGGTGAATTGAAAGGTCCCAAAAATATCTTGTATTTACGAAAAACATAACAAATAGGGTTTTTTTTGACTTTGGGAAATACATTTTTTTTTCTTTTGAGGAGCTTGCACTTAACTTTGAATACTGCAATTTTTTTAGTAAAAAGGGTTTAATTGAGGGGTTTCCAAAAATACCTTGTTTTACCCGGGAATACTTTTCAGATACGTTTTTTTTTTTATTTTGGCGCAGGCCAGCTTTGTTGTTTGGGGGGGGGGGGTGGGGTTTTCTACTTTGCATTTAAAAATTTAAACCCACCCAATTTTGTAGTCCCACGGGTTGAATTGTTTGGGGCCCAAATTTAAAACCTTTTATTATCCGTTTACATTTCAGATACATTTTTTTTTAAACTTGGCGCAGGCCAGCTTTTTTTGATAATCTACTTTGCGTTAAATTTGAATACCCCAATTTGAAGTCCCACAGGTGAATTGATGGTGCCAAAAATACCTTGTTTTAAATCCGAATCCCTTTCAAATAGGGTTTTTTTTTCCCTTTTGGCGCGGGCCCAAACTTTTTTTGATAGTTTTTACTTTGCATTTATTTTTGAATCCACCCAATTTTTTTTTTTGGGTTTTGGGAGAATAGTTTGTGTTTTTGCCGTTTTTAAAAATTAAGAGATTTTCCAAAACTCTTCCATCCCTTTCTAAAAATTTTTATTTTTCGAAATGGACGAAATTCAGGGGGTTTAAAAGCGAGCAAAGAGGGGGGTTAAAACATGGAGGGTAAGGTATAGGGGAAGGTGCCCCTTTTCCAGTGCTGGCAAACAACAGAATGCCAGCGGTTTCCGCCCGGTTTCAGGCCCTTTCAGGCCTGTCATCGCTGGGTCAGGGCCCTGAAAAATCTCATTTAAACGGAAAAGCGCCCGGCCAAAACGTCCTTCGTGGTTAAATTGAACCTCCCTTCCAGCGTCTTACCTCTCTTCCCAGTCACGGCCAAAAAATTGTCGTCTCACATCACCAGAAATCCCCCCCAACTAAAAGAAACCCCCCAAAATGTCAACCGTGTACCCACCACTGTGGATATCCATTTTTCTAAAAGACCTCTTTGATGAAAAATGGGGTTTTGGGGTCAGAAGGCTTTTTTTTAAAAGATAAAGAGGCCAAAGAGGTTAAATTTTCTCTGCTCGGACCCCCAGTTATGTTGCCATCGGGGGAGGAAAAGGAAGCCGGTAAATGGCAAAAACCCCGGGGGCGGTCGGCAACGCCTTGCAGCCCCTCTTGTTGTACCCGCACTCCGGGAAATCGTTGTCAGGACGACAAAAGTCACCTGTGTTGTGATGATGATGACGACTTTGGGACCCAAAACGGGCCCTTTTCGGGCGGGAATTTGCTTGCGAGCGTTTCTTTCATGGACGAGGGGGAAAGACGATGGGGTAGTGTCAGTATGGGTTCCACCTAAAAAAGGGAGAGGGGGGTGCTAAGCCCGTGAAAATGATTCCCCCACCCAAACGGTCAGCGAAAAACCCCGCCCTCTCTTATCGCCGTCAAAAAGGCCCAAGGCCTTCAACCCGGGGCCCTTTCTTTGACCAAGCCTCGGATTCACCCAGCTTGCATTATGCCGCCCTATCCCTTGAAAAACCCCTAAGTAGGGGCAAGAAACCTTAGGGGGTTTAAAACCCCCACCAACATGTCTAGTCACATGCACAATGCAGGGAGCTAAATTTTAAGGCAACACGGGCCCAAAAAAAAGGCCCCAAATCCGACCCGGGCCTCCAACCACTGTCCCCCTCTGCTCCGCCTCCTCCTCCTCCCGCCACCCCCAAAGCGTTCCTCACTGCCCATGTCTCCGAGTCATGATGGGGTTCAGCCCCGCTTAAAGCCTCCCCCTTTCGCCCGATAACCCCAGCAATACCAGGAAACCCCCAACCTACCCATTCTCCCTTCCGCCAGTTTGCAAACCCTGCTTTGCCGTACAGCGGAAAAGTCTTTGGGCCCTTTGGGAAAAATGTTGCCTTTCCGCTGGTGGAAAACAGAGGGGTTCCCCCACGTTTTTGGCCCTTGCTTCCCCCCAATTTACCAGTACCGACCCGGGGAAATTTTTTGCCGGGAAAAGCCGCCCCTGCCCGGGCCAGCCCCGGGGTAATTTTTAAAATTTCAACGCGTTGCCCTGAAATTTTTGGGGGCCGGGAAAAAGTCCATCTGACCCGGACCCCAGGGGGTTAAAAAGCAGGGCCCAAGGGCCGCTATATCTCGGGTGACACTCACGGGGTGAGCTGGGGGGGATGTCCTGGGGGTGACGGGGGCTCCCCGGCTCGGCGCCCTCTTCAAAACCGCAGGGATGGGGCGGGGTTTTTTTCCCCCCAAAGGTTTCCTCGGGGGGGGAATTCACGTGCCCGGGAAAAAACCGGGGGCCGTGTTAAAATTTTAATCTGTTTTTTAGACCTTTCCCACACAGGTCGGGAGCTTTGGACGGCTCTCCGCAACAAACCCCGAGCGCTGGTGGGTCCCAAAAACCTTTTTCCAGGCGAGGGGGTTTTTCGAAACGGGCGGAAATCTGCTGGCCCCCCTTAAGATCGGGGGGCCTGGACACATCCCATGCCTGGGAAAATGTCATAAAACCTTGTCGCCCAAAAAAATTTTTCTAAAGGTTTCCCGGGGTTGGACGGCCTGTGAGGAAGGCTCAAATTCAAGTTCGCACTTCCCCGTTCGCACCCTGCTTCTTTCCCCCCCGGGCGGTTGCAGCGTCCTGGGCCCCCGGGTAAAACCGCCCTCTTTTGTTGACGAAAGGCAACACGCGGGAAATTTTCCCACCCCCAAACATGCTCCAGCAATTTTTGGCAGCAGCGCAATCCCCATTAGCAGTACAAGTGACCCCGGGCCTGAAAAGGCAGCGGGGCGGACCTCTGGGTTTTGACCCACCGAGAGGGGAGGCAGGGGGAAAGGTTTGGGCCCCTCCTTGCCAGTTTTAAAGAAGCCACCAAAAGGGTCGTGTGGAAAATTTCCCTTTGGTCAGCATGAGCATTGGGTGATTTTTTATTTCCCGGAACGTTTTTGGGACCTCTAAAACAACATTTCCCCGCCAGCGACGGAGGAGGAGACGGAAAAACAGATGGGACAGGGGCCTTTCTCTCCGTCAAATTCCACAAGGCCCGACAGTTTCTCAATTTTATGGGGCCCCTTCATTAGCAGTGGTTTTCGGGGTCCAGGGCTAGTGCAAGGCAGGCATCAGCTCTCAGGGGGGCATAAACTCAGGAAGCCCGGGGCTGTGTTGAAAGCTGTGCCGGAGACAGCGGGGAGGAGGGGGGGGTTTTTTCCTAGAACCATATTCCGAAGTCCCTGGGCCCGGGGAAAAAGGGGTTTGGGGCGAATTTGGGCGGAGGAGGAAGATTAGGGGAAAAATCAGTTTTTCTATTTTCCCCCCGACCCAGAGGCTTGGGAAATTTGGTTTTTCTCCAATGAGTGCTTTGATCTCCATTTCCCCAAAAGATCCTCGCAAATTTAAGGGGCCCTCAAATGAACCAAAATTTTCGGGTGGCCCCCCCTTTCCCGGATCCCCGGTAAACAAAAAAAAAACTCGCCCCTTTTCCCTTTCCCCCCACCCAAAAAAAAGAGTTAAAAAGGGAAAAGGAGCCTTGCTGATTGATCAAAATGGGACATCTGTTGCGTCCCGGCCCCATTTCCCCCAAATGTCCAACCCGGGGGAACAAAATTTAGCGACGGAACCCGCAAAAGTGCCAAAATAAACCTTTGCCGGGGAGCAGCAACAGCAGGGAAGGTGGGAGAACCTAATGGGTGACCCCTGGCAATCTTTTTTTTTCCCCTCACCAACGCATTTCAAAGCCCGGGCACACATCCAACACCAAAAGGGCCCTTAAGAAACATGGTGCAAAGACTATCTGCGTTCAAACCCCCCGATGTTTTTTTGGGTGTGTTTTCCCGGCCCCAAAAGACTTCTGGGTATCCAAAATAAAAATATGGTCCCCAGCTTTGCTCCCCCCACAAAAGGTTTTTGTTTCCCGCCCCGCAGCCCGCCATTCTGAGCGGACCTTTAGCAAAGTGGAGAGTCATTTTCGACAAACCCCATCCGGCTTTCCACAGATAATGTGGATCGTTTGACTTTCCTCAAGATAACCCCCCCCGGGGATGGATCTCTGTTTATTTTTTGTGACCCAAATTTTCCGAGGTCACCCATTAGTTGCCGGTTTTACTTCACATTTCCCCTTCAAACAGAAATTGGGCCTCTTGAAAAATTTTTTTTAAAATGATAAATTTTTTTACTGCAATTTTTTTCTCTTTTCCCCAAAAAGTTTATTTTGCTGGGGTTTTTCTGTGAGGAGACTGTAAAAGACAGCAAGGTTTCAATTTAAAAACCCCTATTTCCCTTTTCTCACTTTATCTTTAGAAGTTTTCGCATTTTTTCAATGGTTTTTAGGTCATTTGCTGTTTAGTTTAAACTTTAAAAATTAAAGGTCCTTTGGAACAGAAAAGGGCTTTTAAGTGGAAATTTCCCCCCTCCCCAAATTTTTTAAAAGTGGCTGAGAAGTCAAAATTTTTTAAATTTTTTTGGGGTCTTTTTGCTGTGAGATACAGGAATAATCAAGGTCCTTTTGGAACAGAAAAGTGGCTTTTAAATGGCATTTTCCCTCACAATTTTTAAAAGTGGGGTGAGAAGTTTTTAATTATAATTTTTTGGGCTGTAGAGGGGAGATACAGCCAAAAAAAACATGGTCCCTTTTGGGGAAAAGAAATGTGGCTTCTAAATGGGGATTTTTTCCCTCACAATTTTTTAAAAAGGGCTGTAATCAATTTTTTTAAAAAATTGGGGCAGCTGCTTTGAAATGCAGCAATTTCTACAGGGCCCCCATTTTTTTTTAGGAAAAAATTTTTTTTTTTTGTTTTATTTTTTAACCCCCGACATTTTTGTTTCTTTCACAATTGTTTTTTCCCCCAAAGTCCCCCCGGGTCAAGGGTTTTTGCCCCCCTTTTAATTTTTTTGGGGGCATTTTTGCCCCCTTTGAAAAATTTTTTTTTTCCCCCCCCCCCGCCCCCATTTAACCCCCCCCCCCCCCCCCCCCCCCCCCCAAGGGTTAACTATTTTTTTAAAAAAAAGTTGTTTCTAACAGACATTTTTTTTCACAATTGTCCCAAAGTGGGGGCAAGGGTTTTTTTGGGGTTTTCTTTTTTCAGTAAAAGGAAAAAAAAGGTTTAAAAAGGAAACAATTTGTGGGTTAAAAATAAAAATTTGGGTTTTGGGCACATAAAATTTCAAAATGACTTGTTTTTTTCAAATCTTTTAAATAAGATATCAATTCCCCGTATTGAACAAAACCCCTTTTAAAAAAATTAAAAAAAGAGAAACAAAGACATGGTGGGAAATTTCCCTCCTATTTTAAAAAAAATGTTTTTTTAGAAATTAAAAATACTAAAAAATTGCATGTACAAAATTGCTGGTTAAAAATTTTCCCTGAAAGTACAAGGGGGTCAGGGGGAAATTGAAACCCGATGAAAGGGTTTTTCAGAGGACATGGATATGGGGCACGGACAAAGAACAAAGTCAGAGAAAAATTTTCCTTTCCCCATGTTGAGTAAAAAAAAGAAAAAGAAAGCCAAGAAAAAGGGACCCTGGGGGGTAACAAGGGGCGTTAACCCCGTAATTTTCCAAGTGAAGCTCAATTGGTCCCCAATTTTACGGAGGGGCCAAATGGGTACCCCGGGCGGGGCAGTTATGTCCCAGTGGAAAAATAAAAAGGTGGTTGACAGACTCCTTTTTTTCCCGGGAAATTTTTTTTAAAAGTGGGGGTTTTTTGCAGGTTTGGGGGGTCTTCGTGGCCCAGGACATGTAAAGTTTAAAGTACCCGTGGAAAAATAAAATGGGGTTTTAAAGGGGCTCCTTTTTCCCGGGACTTTTAAATCTGGGGTCTGCAGGTTTGGGGCTCATGCTTTCTTTTTCCGGACAGGAATTCCCAAAGCCAGTTCAAGTAGATGATTTTCAAAAACCCCTAAATGCCTTCTGGCAAATTTTTAATTTGTGGGTATGCGGTTTAAGGGGCAAGCTGTTTTACCGACAGGGATTGTGAATGTTGTGTTTTTTTTTTTCGTGGCTTTTATAACCTAAGTGTGTTGCCAAGATGTAGCCCCGTATCCATTTTACTGTTGTGGGGGTTAATTTTCCCGCTTCTCCACCCTGTTTTTTGGGGTTAAAAATGAAGGTGTTTTTGCTCTCCCATAACTTTAATGGTCATTTCCCCAAAATCGACTGTCACTTTCGACTATTTTTGTCGATGATGGTCACTACGAAACCATCGAACCCATTTTTATGGCCAACCAATCGCCCCCAAAAACCCATTCCCTTGATACAATAGAGATCAGAAAAGAAACAGAACTGTTTTTTACGGTTCAAAAACTTTCAGTCACCATGCCCGGGAAAAGTCACAATGCATTGAGGGGATGGCGACATCACAGCCTTGGGTGGGTTTAGAACGGCTTTCCCGGGCTGTCAGGTTTCGACACAGCAGCGGTGCCCGCCGCTGCTTTTTTCCACCGAAACAAAGGGGAAAAGGGGGGGCACTCCTTTGTGCCTTAGTTTTGTGGCATCGGATAGATTCGACACTAAGGGGAAATTTACTCCTGAGCCTCGGGGGGATGCAGAAAAAGGGTAGCGGTTTAAATTTTTACTGGTCCCCGGCGGGGGTTTACAAGCGTCAAGTAGGATGTACTGGGAAATTCCTTTTTGGGGGAATGCTCTATGTTGGGAAGGAGTTAAAGAAGTACCTGTCTGCTGTTCATTTTACTTAGTGTTTGTGTGGTTGGCCATTTTTTTCTGCTATATTTGGGTATGTCCACTTGTCGGACTCTTGTGAAAAATCCAACATGTAATCCTTGACAGAAATTCAAGGCAATACCTCTAATTTTGCAGAGGATTTTCACTTTACAAAGTTGGTATTCACCTCTGATATAGATGCAGAATATCACCTTTTCAATTGGTCTAACCCTTGTCACTCTGGGGGTAGTGGAATCCGATGAGGATCTGCTTAAGAGAAAGGATATGTCTATTCATTTTTTTCTCACCAAAAAATCAACACTGTAGTTTACTGTGGACTGAGCATTGAAATAAATGGCATCGAAATACACAAGGATTTTAACAAGGAATCCAATGCAGAATCCATGTGAAATGCCTCTTGAAATTCCTCATTCTCTGAACTTCCCTTAGGTTGTGTCCACAAAGCATATGTTAAAATGTTGTCCAAAATCTGACGGCATTTCAACATTGCTGGACTGCGGTTTTTGGTGGAGATTTGTGCTAAAAACCGTGGTCAGTTTTTGAATTTGCCTTGGCCCCAGGACTGTGGAGTCGGTAAGCCAAAGCTCTGACTCCAATTCTGACTCCTCAATTTTACTGACACCGACTCACAACTCCCTCATACATGGTACATGTTTAAGTGATAACTTTTCTGTAGTAAAATGGTAACATCAGGCTTTTTATCACCTTATGATACAATAATCAAGCTATTTAGGTAGAACAGACACTGACAAGCAAAATGGTAACCATGCTTTTAACTTTTGACTTTCAGGCTCTATATCTCACCATCCGCTACAGCTTTGTACATGGGACTCCCATTATTTTATAGACAATATTCTCACCTATCTTATACATACATTAGTTAGTATTTAGCATCTGCTTAGTTCTTCAGATTATTGTCCTGTAATTGCATTGTTACTGTTTTACTCCTAAAAATCAAAATGTTAATTTGTAATATTTTGTTAGTATTTGGTAAATCCCCTTTGGCTTTCAGCTCCGCCTGAATCCTTCTGGGCTCTGGATCAGATTCAAGCATGTCTTGACCAAAATGTGATTCCCGGTCTCTTCTACACATTCTCAATGTTGGTGCAGACTGGATTTGGATACGAATACAGCTTTTTCTTCAACTCTACCCACAAGTGTTCGATTGGGTTGAGGTTTGGGGACTGTGGAGTCCAATACAGCAACTCTACTTCATTGTCATTGAACCATTCCTTCTCCAACCCTGACATCTGCTTCAGATTGTTGTCCTGCTGGGACACTATGTTGTCCTTTTCATACCCATAGTACTTGAGTGTATGAAGTAACTCATTTTGTAGGACATTCACAGAGCTCAGCACTGAGATCAACATCGATCCTGGTCAAGTATCCAACACCTTTGAAATACCCCCATATCATTGGGCTTCTTCCAACGAACCTGACAGTTCCTTCAGTTTCTCGCTCCGTTTGCCCCTTTTCCCTTAATTCTTCCGATCTGCCCCTATCAGAGCCCGGTCTATTGACTTTCATCTTATCGCTCCAAATCCCCCGTTTCCAAACTTCCATTTTTTGTACTTTTCTGTAAACTCTTTGCCGACGCTTCTTATGACGAGATTGAAGTCGCGGCTTCTTTCACTGGTTTTGGGCCACGATTCCAGACCTGTGTAATGTGTGTTGCCTGGTGCTTGCATGGACGTCTGTGATCTCACTCTTATGAAGCCTACAAGCCACCTCCACTGCCGTGTTTGTGGTGTCAGAACTGATCGACCTTGTGATGAGCCGACTTGTTGACTCTGATATTTCCCCTGGACGTCCACCTCTTGGCTTTGGAATGGATGGATGGACTTCATTTCATATTCTTCCAGCTGTCATGGTCTCACTTGATGCAATTTGGCAATTTTCTTGAACCAGAAGTAATCTTTCAATGAGCTGGTATGTTGCTGTGTTTCTTTTATTGGGATATTCTTCTCGGCTGATAATTCGACACAGTGTAAACATTTACTAGCTGGAATGCAGCTTAAATATCACACAGCGATATTAGTGATTGTGGTGTATGGTTGTAATTTGTATGCAATAAGATAAATGTTTGTCCCACAAAACCAGGAGCTAAAACTGTAGTTAACATGCAGGTGAAATGGATATGAATCTGCTGAACTAAGCTTATGCTAAATAGTTGAAGGTGCAAAGTATGTATGAGAGCCAAGTTGATTGTCTATTTAAATGATTGGCGAGTCTCACATGGTTGAGTGAGATATGGAGGCGTGAAAGTCAAAAGTATCAAAACCTTTTTACCCTTTTGCTTGTCGATTGTAAAATTATAATTTATGGATATGACTTTAGGACACAAATCCTTTAATAAATTGTAAATCTGAAAACCGGCTGCAGGAAAGTGAGGGTAAGTATCTGTTTTCAACAAAAACTTCCTGAATAAAAATTTGTGGTTTGGAGTTTTTGATTTTGATCTAGAGAAATAGTATCACCTCACATCAGGTCCTTCAATCTGATCTCAGTATTTCAAGGCTAGTGAAATGGCCTACTATACACTATCTGAATATAATATTAGCGTGGTGTGTTCACTACATTTTTCATTTGCAGTCTAGCACTGAGTATAGTCGGATTTTTGAATAGGTTGGTAAATACCATATACACGACATACTGTGAGAATAATCGCTTACTGTTGTTAAACATAGCCTTAGAGTAGAGCTGTAGTGCCAGCAGAGCTGCATTGTCTAGTTAGAACCTGTGTTGGTCTAAAATCTTCCTTAATGCCCAGATGTTGCTCTGTCCTGACCTGATACTATAGCACAGTTGTGCTTGTATAGATTAGCTGCTGTTTTAATGAACAATTCCCATACAAGTCAGGTAGAGAATGCATAGATGATTTACAATCGCAGCAACAACAAGAGGATTATAGACAAAAAGCAATTCAACAACCAGAGAGTAAAAAGGATTATATAATATACTGAACTATATAATGAGCTACAGTAAGACAGATACCTGGCAATGTGTTTTTTAAAGGGTTGTCTTGCAAAACAATCTTTTGGAATAGAAGAGAAATGGTGATCACCTGATGGCATTGGTTCAAATTTCTCTAATACCTGGAAATAAGCTGTTATTGACTTACTATAGATTTTCTCTGCAGCTGTCACTAACACAACAGGTTCCCGTTCTAGAGGATTCACAATGGTCAATAAATAAAAAGTGATTAAAAAGGTGCCAATAAAAAGTAGACTTTACAAGCCTTATCAAATAAAGTGCCCTACATCACGAGTAGGTCCTTAGTTGGAAAGTGGCAAAAAAGTTATTGGTCACTGATAAAGGTCCTGCTGTGGCTTCGTTTAATGTATTAAAGCCCGATAGTACTGCATTTGTTTATATCTTATTAATTTCTTTTACTATATATTACATAATTATTGGGTTTGTGACGGAATCATTTCTTCCTTCAGGGATTACTGGTGTTCAACAAGTTGATTCTAACTATGTTGAGATACTTTGTCTTTTATTTATATTTATTTCAAGATTAATAATGAACACAAGTAAATTTTTTTTACGTTTCACCCCACTCAACCCTTCACACAATTTTTGTTATGGTATTATTCTGTGTTAAATCTTTGTCACACACTATATAATATCATTTTAGGGGTTGTACTACACTACACAGAATTGCTCTTCATTATGTAGGGAACATAATATGATGGATGTTTTACAAATTTTTTAGCATTGTTCTTCTATTTTGTTGTTTTGGTCGCTTAATAATGATTTTATCAACTTCTGAGGGCTTTCTAGTTTCCCTAAGTGGACCGACTGTGTTTTACTCCTTCTCCACTGAGTTTGATTATCTGATAGAAGGGTGTAGTAGTTTCCTCTCCACAACAGAGAGTTAGGGCTGATGTGTGTGAGCTTGTGTGATATCTGATCTTTCAGACATAAGTCAAGTTAATTACGCTACTGTTTACTTTGCTCAGAAGCTTCTATGAGACCTCAGAAAAGTTTTAATTTAGCTAATCTAGACTGGGATAAACAGATAGAAGTCTGGAATACACAGAGTCTTATGCTAAATTTACACAGGAAAGCTTGTTTACTTTGAGATGAGACAACCCCTTTAAATATGTTTATGTAGATGGAAAAATAAACCATTATAACTCTTGGAATGCGGGGAGGAAAAAAAACAGAGCCGTATTATTTGGACCATCTGTCAGGAAGGAGTTAAAAAAAGAAAGCTAATATACACTGGACAAGGTAATCGCACTATCCACTGCACTAAGCCTAATTATAGATGCACTGATTAGTAGTAGTACTTATCAAAGGTAGGTTTTTGGAATTTACTATGTATGTGCACAGCAAATTACAGAGCAATTGTAAACAACTGTCGAGTGATTTAATAAACAGAAAAATAAAAATTAGAAGCAACTTTGTGCTTTGACCTTGTACTTCTAGGGGATAAAAATATGCAAAGCTAATTATCTGGGAATACATGTTTGTTTAGGTGCAACCTTTTATGTATGGCATCCAAAAAAGCGGTAGTTAGACAGTTTTTAGTGTTTGAATAGTCTCACTCCAAACTTGGCCTCTAAGATAAGCGGCTAATGCTCAACAATCTTATTTATAGAGGTTGTTGCCTCGATTATATGATGGACTAATGTGGGTATATCCACAAAATTGAGTATTTATGCAATTTCTTAAATATCATTAATATTACTAAATTATGTACCTTATAAGAGCTGCTGTCTCCTTTCTAAATCCTCTGTTTAGTGCTCAAGTTGTCAGGGTTACGACCACCACACTTTCATTGTGTGGCCGGGCTTGCGCCATTTTTCATACTTCTCTGGATGACTCAGGCCAGAGTCGGGACTTTTTATGGCTTTGTCGCACATGCGTTCTACTTTTATGCTGCGCCATCAACTTTCTGAAAGTTTATATTGCCCCCCATGTTCTTCTGATCCCGCGGTCCTCTGTGCGCTGTGTCCCCTCTGTTCCGGCTGTCTATGCTCTGCGCTCAGTTCTCTTTATCCCGGTATCTCTGTGCGCTGTGTCCCCTCCTGCTTCTGGCTGGTCACTGATATGCCTCGTTCTCTCTTCTCACGGTCTCTCTGTGCGCTGTGTCCCCTCTGCTTCCCGGCTGTCACTGCTCTGCGCTCCATTTCTCTCTGCTCCCGGTACTCTCGGGGCTTGTGCGCTGTGTTACTCTGGATTCCCGGCTGTCATGCCTCTGGCTCAGTGTCTCTCCTTCTCAACCCGGTCTCTCTGGTGCGCTGTGGCTCTTCAGTTGTGTCCCCTCTGAATGCTTTCCTTCGGCTGTCACTGGACTCTTGGCGCTCCATTTCTCTGCTCTCCTTGTTCTCTCTGTGCTGCTGTGATCCCACTTGCTTTAGCTAGGCTGTCACTGCGTCGCTTGCGCTCCAATCTCTCTTCTCATGGGTATATTCTGTGCGCTGTGTCCCTTCTGCTTCCCGGCTCGCTGTCATGCCTAGCTGCGCTGCCATTCTCTCTTATCGTCAGGTCTCCTTGACGTGCGCCTGTGTTTCCCTCGTTTGGCTTCGCCGGGCGTTGTCACATGATCTGCGCTCGTAACGGTTCTCTCTGTACCGGTATCTCTGTGTGCGCTTTGTCCTCTGTCCCGTGTCTCTCTGTGCGACTGTTTTCGCCTTCGTGCTCCCGGTCTTCTGTGGCTGTTTCCCCTCTGGCTCCCGGTCTCTCTGTGCGCTGTTACGTCCCCTGTCGTGCTCCCGGTCTATCTGGGCGCTGTCGTCCACTCTGCGTACCAAAGGTTCTACTGTGTGCTGTGTCCCCTCTGCTCAACCGTCTTCTGTGCGCTGTGTCCATCTGCTCCGGTCTACTATGTGGCTGTGTACCCTCTGCTCCACGTCTCTCTGTGCGCTGTGGTGTAGACCCCACTCTGCCTCCCGGTTATATCTTGTGCCGACAGTGGTGTAACCTCTGCTTCCAGGATCTGTCTCTGCTATGCGCTGAGTTCTTCTCTTAGCGGAGCCGTGGGACGAGATGTGCGCTGTGTCCAATTCTGCGTCTAAGCTGATCACTGCTCATGCGATAAGTTATATATGATAACAGGTTCTCTCTGAGACGCGTGTGTCCCCTCTGCTTCCCGGCTCGTAATTGCATCTGCGCTACGTTCTAGATTGCTGAAGGTAGAGAGTACTGATGAAGCATGTGTCCACATCTGCTCCATGTCGATAGAGGGCGATGTTTCCACATTATTGATAAAGGGTCTCTCTACCCGTGCGCTGTGTCCTAGATGCATCAAAGGTCTAGCTAGTGCGATGGGTACAACCTACAGGCTTCAGAGGTGGACTCTCTGTGCGCTGTTTGTCCCTATGATAATGGTTATCTTAGTGCGATTCGTTGTCCCCTCTGCTCCCGGTCTTTCTCTGTAGCGCTGTGCCCCTCTGCTCACGGGTCTTCCTGTGCGCTGTGTTACCCATATGCTCCCGGTTCTATCTGTGCGCTGTCCTTTCCCCCTCTCTGTTCCCTGGTCTCTCTGATGCGCTGTTTCCACTCTGCTCCCAACGGTCTCATATGTGACGCTGGTTTCCCCTTGATCCACGGTCCATCTCATGTGCGCTGTGTACCTATGCTCCGGTCTACTCTGTGCGCTGTCGTACCCATATGCTAAAGGTCTCTGGGCAGCTGGGGCTCCTATGCTCACGGTCGCTCTGTGCGGCTGTGTCACCTCTGACCCAGGTCTATCTGTGCGCTTGTGTCCCCTCTGCATCACGGTCTCTCCCATGTGCGCTGTGTCACACTCTGATTTCACGGCGTCATGCCCTTCTGACGCTCTTTTCTCTCTGATCCGGTCTCTATCGTGCAGCCTGTGTACATACTAACTCCCTGGCTGCAACCAATGTCGCGCCCGTGTTTTATTGCTTTTTCCCCCGGCAGTAAGGTGTTTCTTCTATGTGGTCTAGCACATTCACTTACAAACTAGTGCTTGGCTAGACCGCAGATGCTCTACCGCTTCCGAAGGCTATTGTAAAATGTAGCATCGGCAGCGGGAGCACGCTACGATAACGGCGCGGTGGGGTAAGGTGAGCGTCTGGTGACGTAACCAAAGTGCCGCAGCATCACCGAGGACGGGTTTTTTGTAAATTTCAGAAGTACAAGAACAGCTCCGATTCGGTGGGTACAAAGGGGCCAGCCGCAGCGTGGGAGGTAAGGAACGGCTGTCTTGGCAAAACCCCTTTAATGCGGCAAAGATTTGGGGGGCTCTGGGAGCGTGCCACACCACATTAATAGAATTAGACACATTTATGAATCTTTGACGCCAAACCTAGGCGCAGAACAGTTAGAACAGCCAGACTAGGTTATAAGTGATCTGCCTGAGCCAGACTTGTGGTATCGGCACTACAATGCGCCTGTATGTATGAACTGCAGAAGAACAGATTCATACATTCTGGTGCATTCTACATTGTCTTAATGCGATTTAGAACTGATCTGTCAGCGTCAACGTTCATACATGTCACCCTTAATTTTTATTATCTCTTTTACACCAATTGGCCCATAAACCATTACATTTCAAAGATTAGCCTCACTGTGTATTAATAGTTTTTTTTAACTTGTATACATCATTCATAATATGATACCAGATACCTAAATCCAAAGACACTGGAAAAGATTATAAGCCACAATCAATTTTGTTACTCAAAGTTATACTATGAATATTGCAATTTAAACCATATAAATGGCAAAAATGAACATGAATATCCAAACAAAACTTAAGGAGATTGCATCATCAGAAAAGGACCTATTGTTAATATCAAGTTTTTATGTTAAAACATATTTTCATGAACTTTTTGCACTGTTTTTTTTTTAATTAATTGTCCATGTCCATAAAAAATCTACAATCCAAAAATAAAAACAAATAAAAGAACATGACTGGTTTTAATAAGTAAAAAATATATGTGATACATTCCCATTAACTGCTATTAATATAAGTAATGTACATAGATGTATTACTGTGTCAAACATATTGTATTTGTTTTCAGTTTCTATTAACTTTAACATTACACGCTTTGCACGTACAAATTATGTTACATATAGAGTAATACTATGTAAAGCACCAGATGATGCAATAAACAATTCATAACACATGATCATTTAATTCACATGTCATATTAGATGGAGACTTATACTTTAAAAGACTATTCTCACCACAATGAATAGATTTAAACATGTAGCCAAAGGTGAACACAGATCATTACCAAATATACTGCTGTTCTGATTTTGCTTTATTTCAGAGTTAGACCCGTTTTTGTCTCCTGCTTGTTTGCAGAAGGTTTTACTAGGCTGCCAACCACCTATCTTTGATAAAGTCATTGCCTGCTGTGTGTTATCAGAAGCACAGGAGCTTGTTTATCTTTCCTACTGACAAATTTTAACCCTTTATAGCTCTGCAGACTTTTGCCCTGCTGTATAACTCATTCATCACCAATGTCCCTCTAAAAGGTTTAGCTAGAAAGAGCTGATATGACAATCAGTGCTGTAGAACCGCCCCCAACCTGAACAGGAATTGGAAGCCTGAGGCTGACTGAATAGCAGGCTCCGTGAAACAGCATTGTGAGAAAACCTTCTTTAAAGACCTTTTCCACATTAAACAAGTCTTTCATGTTTCCTTCTATGCACCCGGAGGCAAATACATTAAATTAGTTAAAAACATGTGAATAAAGGAAATCCACAGCAATGATAACTTACAACGACATCTACTATTACTATATGAGAGGAAGTGAGTTGTAGCAGAATTACTTTTCAGAAAACCAGTACAGAAATCAAACTACACCTACCCACACAAGAAGTATTAGATTGCTCTTCACAGCTCCACAGTAACCCAGCATGCCCACAATGATGAGGAAACAACAGACCGCAACCATCACCGGGTGAAACACAGGGAAGTAGATGAGAAGAACTGCATCCTCCACTCTAAAATTACACGAGTTACATTTGGTTATTTGTTATCAGTACAAAACAAAATAGCTAGAAATAAGACCAAATATTTAGAAATAAACACTTTGCTCCAATGAGACTGAAATTCAGAACTGATTTCAGTTTGTTTTCTGATAACAAAGCTGTATGTTGTGTCAGCCCAAAATAGTATTTAAATAGTTTAAAGGGACATTACCATCCCAGACATTTTTGGTACCCACAAGTGGGTCCCACCTCTGTGTACAGAACGGAAAGATGGCCGAACATTAATGGGTCTCTGTTCATTATAGTGGGAGCTCTGAGCACTATCAAGCAAATATAACATAAATGTCCAAGGTGGGAAACCCCTTTAAATGTTTTTTGCTTGTCATATAATGATGGTCTACATATTCACAGGTTCATGATTTTATTGCTCCAATTCTTCTAAAGTAAAACATGAAACCACCTTGCCTGTAGCATCCTTAAAGGGGTATTCCCACAATGCAAAGTCTACTGTGCAGGATGATCCGACCATGCATGAGAATTATGAGGGTGGAGCTTGCGGCCGTCCTCCACATTCACTTCTATGGGAGTTCAGAATATAGCCCATTGTATGTTCATGGGAACACTCCTTTAAATAATATCCTAACATTTGAGGCGCCTATGTAGATCTACATAAGCAAACGCTGTGTAGTGCAATCCTGCAGTCATATTCCTTTCTGATTGTCCCTGCATTCTAACTTAGCGAAGGAAAGGAGAGATATGACAACTCTAGTTATTGGGTGGTCAGTTTGAGTTCCACATTTACATACAGTTGAAACCACAAGTTTACATACACTGTATAGAAAGACACATATGCAAGTTTTTCTCACTATCTGACATGAAATCAGAATAAACCTTACCCGTTTAGGTCAATTACGATTACCAAAATTATTAATATTTGCCAAATGCCAGAATAATGAGAGAGAATTTATAAGGGATTTGTATTACTTTCTGCAAAGTCAAAAATGTCATTAGTTTTTGGTAGCATTTCCCTTAAACTATAAGACTTGGGTGACAAGCTTTTCACAATAGTTAGTAGGAATTTTGGCCTATTCCTCCTGACAGAATTGGTGTAACTGAGTCATGTTTGTAGGTCGTCTTGCTCACGCCTGCCTTTTCAGCTTTGCCCATAAATTTTCAATAGGATTGAGATTAAGGTTTTGTGTTGGCCAATCCAAAACAGTGACTTGGTTATTCTTAAGCCACTTTATAATGAATTTGGCAGTATGCTTCGGGTCATTGTCTTGATGACTTGAGATGTTGCTTCAGTAATGCCACATAATCTTCTTTCCTCATGATGCCATCTATTTTGTGAAGTGCACCAGTCCCTCCTGCAGCAAAGCAACCCCACAACAGCTTTTCTCTTTTTCCTCCAATTGCAACAATGGTCATTATGGCCAAACAGTTCAATTTTAGTTTCGTCAGAGCACGGGACATGTCTCCAAAAATGTAGGTCTTTGTCCCTCTGTGCATTTTCAAACATTAATCTGGCTTTTATATGTTTGTTTTGGAGAAGTGGCTTCTTCCTGGCAGAGTGGCCTTTCAGCCTATGTTGATACAGTACTCGTTCACTGTGGATAATGACACAATCTTACCAGCTTCCGCCAGCATCTTGACAAAGTCTTTTGCTTTTGTTCTTGGGTTGATATGCACATGTTGGACCAAAGCACTTTCATCTCTGAAACACAGAACCCGTCTCCTTCCTGAGTGGTATGATGGCTGAACATTCCCATCTTGTTTGCACTTGCATATAATTGTTTGTACAGATAAACGAGGCCCCTTCAGGTATCTGGAAACCACCAAAGGATGACCCAGACTTGTGCAAGTCCACAATTCTCTTCCTGATACCTTGACTGATTTCTTTAGACTTTCCCATGATGTTACACACAGAAGCAGTGTGTTTCCGGTGTGTCTGACTTTGCAGAAAGTAATAAAAATGGCTTAAAAAATCTCTCTCTCATTATTCTGGCATTTGGCAAATATAAATAATTTTGGTTCCTAATTGACCTAAAACAGGTAAGGTTTATTCTGATTTCATGCCAGATAGTGAGAAAAACATGCATATGTGTCTTTTTATATAGTGTATGTAAACTTCTGGTTTCAACTGTATGTCAGAATATTTAACTAGAAAATTAATTGTAGTAAAATAATATTGTTCACCTCTTAAAATAGTACATGCTTAGTATAGTCTGATTATTAAAAATCTTTGATAATAGGCCACTTACACATAACAATTTTCACAATATACAGTATGAACATCAACACTGATAGGAATTTCTAAGCCCTAAGAGTCAATGGAAAATAGTATAAAGAACACGGTTCATGTTAATGATTCTAATCAGGCCCTGTTGTGGTGGTTAGTAGCTATATACAAATCTGAGCTTTATACTTAGAGAGTCCAAATAGAGTATCAGAAAATGAAATGTCAACCTGAAAAAAACTGGCCAAAGTTATTCACGTTCACGTAGCTTTGGCAGGGGCGTAGCTACAGGGGGTGCAGCGGTAGCAGATGCTACCGGGCCCTGTAGCCTGAGGGGGCCCAAAAGCCCTCCTGACACATAAGACACCAGTATTATAAATGGCACATGGTAACTGGGGGGCCCATTTCACTTTTTGCACTAGGGCTTAAGAGCTTGAAGTTACGCCTCTGAGCTTTGGACTTAGGCTCTGAACACATCTGTTTCATCAAAAGAAAGCAATAAAGCAACACATGGAAAAATTAGAAAACATGGGTGCACACCTCAACAGTCTTGGACCAAAAAAGTTCTACATTAGTAAAAACAAGGAAAATAGGCAGCACTCCAGAAAATGATCCATTTATTCACCCAAACACAATGTTGCGGTCCACACAGAGACCTGCTTGAGAAAGGTCTCTAAGGGCATGTCCCGCGGCACGGGTTTTCGGACGGTTTTTCAGCCGGTTTGCGGTTTTTCAGCACAATGGTGCTCTATGGAAAACCCGTGCAGCAGTCCCCACTGCACGAGTTTTCCGTCCGGCGGTTTTTCTGCCCACGGTCTGGCCGCAAAACATTGTGCAGGCACCATCTTCCGTCCAGTTTCCGGACGGAATCTGTGCAAGCCAATGTGAAGAGGGAGGGCTTTTCTCCGCTCATCGTGGAGAAAAGCCGCCCCCCCCCACCGCGGCCGTGGGGACCGCCACAAAACAGGACATATACTGGCCGGCAAACCAGCCGGCATTTGTCCTGTGCCGTGGGAACGCACCCTAAGTGGACCAAAAATTTGCATGTGGATAAATAAATTGATCATTTTGGGGTTGCTGACTATTTTCCTTGTTTTAACATATGTTTCATTGCTTCAGTTCATAGCAAAAGTTGCATTGCTATGTCTAATCAGTCATGCAATAAATCCCAGTGCTATCTGATGGACACCAGTTACTGCTTTTGCTGACAAGAATAGCCTACAACACAAATGTGAATATAGCCTTACACTCAGGGCCGTCTCTTCCATTGGGCCAGGTAGGCCACTGCCCGGGGGCCCCACGATCTCAGGGGGCCTTCCCGGGCAGTCGCCTACCCTGCCCAGTGGAGCGACAGCCTGTGGCGCACAGTACCGGCGCCGGCCTGTGGCGCAGGTCTCCTTCATCCCCCGGCTGCCTGGCCGGGCCACAGACCCAGCCATGCAGCCATCCGGCGCCGCCGCACGGCGCGGTGGGGGGAGCCGGGCTGAACATCTGGGATCTATTGTCCGTTGTTCAGCTCCCAGGAGGCCGCGGGGCAGGGCGCGCTTTGTGACGTCTCCCCCGCGCCTGTCGGGCCATGCAGTCTGCTGTGACCACCCCAACCGGCTCCCGAGGAAGAGGGGGGGAAATCAGGGTAAGAACTTTTTATTTTTTTTTTTTAAAACTACTCCCCCTGCTGCCCATATCCCTGCCCTGCCGCCATATACCCCTGCCTCCCTGCCCATATCACTCCCCTGCTCCCCTTATACCTGCCCTGCTGGCTATTTTAAACTCCCCCTGTGGCTTTTACACCCCCTCCCCGGTTTTTTCATGCCCCTGCTGCCCATTACCCTGCCCGGTATTACATCCCCCTCCCGGTATTAACGCCCTGCCTGGCTTTTTAATGCCCTGTGGCTTTACACGCCTCCCTCCCCATTATGCCCGCTCCCCATATTTGCCCCTGCCTGCCCATTACTCCCCCCTCCCTGCCCATTTTACTGCCCCTGCCTGGCTATTTTACCGCCCTGCCTGCCTAATTACTGGCCTGCCTGCCCCAAATTAAAAGATGTTTTTGGCGTTACATTTGTAGGGGAGTGGGGGGGGAGGGGAAAAAGTGGTTAGGGTTTGGAAAAGGGAAAAAAAGGGAAAAAGAAGGGGATTCGGGGAGAACGCCTAAAAAAGACAGAACGCCTCCGGGGAGTCCCGGGTGTGGGGGTTTATTTAGTTCTATTTTCGATTAGTGTGTGGTCTTGTCATGTAATAGTGCCTGAGCGGTTTGTTTTTATTGTTTCTTTGAGTATTTTTTTTTTTTTTTTTGGGTGGGTGGGGGGGGGGGGGGTGTTGGGTGGGGGGGGGGGGGGGGGGGGTTAGGGTGGGAGGGGGGGGGGGGGGGGGGGGTGTTAGGGTGGGGGGGTGGGGGGGGGGTGTTAGGGTGGGAGGGGTGGGGGGGGGGTTTTTGGGTGGGAGGGGTGGGGGGGGGGGGTTTTTGGGGGGGGGGAGGGGGGGGTTTGTTAGGGTGGGGGGGGAGGGGGGGCCCCCGTACACCTCTCTGCCAGGGGCCATAGTGCTGTTAAAGAGGGGCCCGCTTACACTTTCCCCTTTTTTCTATTTATTAACCTGTGCCAGCCCCAAACGTTCAAGGGTTTAATATTATTTAAAAAGTAACAGTAACTTAGTTTTATGTGTGTAGTGTTCTATTAACCACATTAACTTATTGACCACACACAAATCCAATATAGCTATGTGCACTTCTTCTCCTACTGCGCGCAAAAAAAAATGGAATCTGAAAGGGTATGAACTACAATTAGACCCAGAAATTGTCCCGCACTTTGCTGGAAAAGTAAACAGAAAACAATTTTCAACTGCACGGATGAAGGGAGACAATCAAAAGAAACGAACCATCGCAGTGCATTTCCTAACTACAACGCAACAGCCAGTTTAGACAAAGCAAAAAAATATTTCATGTAAAAATTGCTTCTGCTACACTATCTGGCTATGCTTAAAGATGTCAAAGAAGCACCAAAAAGCACAAGACTTCCCCAAGGGTATCTGAATTGCCCTTTTGTTGACATTCCCTTCTCTTTTGATAAAATTGTAAATTGTTTTTTAAAATGCTTATTTTTTCAGCGGCAGGTAAAAGCCATTATTTATGTATTTTTCATCCCAAGCGGAAATCCCAAAACACGTCGAAAAGCTTTAAAAAAAAAGAGGATGTTTTTAGCTGTACTGCTATCCAAAATCAAAGGGCTGTGTATAGCCATGCTTTTTCCTTAGGGATTCGTCCCTGGGGTGGAAGCAAGCATTTGTCGTTTTGTGCCCATTTTGCTGCTTCTCAAAAGCCAAACAAAAAAAAGTTATCCTAGCAAATAAAGAGCATGCTACTAAACCCCCGAGAAAAGTTAAATTTACATGAAGTTTAAAAAGAATTTGCACTTACAATTAATTTTAACTAACGAAATTCAATTTCCCGGGTTTCCTTGATTTTTTGGCCCATTTTGATTAATTTTGGGGGGTGGTGTTTTGTGGGTTTTTAGTTAAAAATAGTAAAAAGGGGGGGTTTTTTGTCTTTTATGATTATTTTTTTTTTTATATATATATATTATATATATTAATATAAAAATTTATATATTATATTTTTATATATTTTTTCATCACCGGCCTTTATTGGTACACCTGTCCCAACTGTCGTTAAACTTAATTTAATCAGCCAAACACATGGCGGCAATCGTCTTTAGGCTGTAGAATGGTCAAGCAATTCCGTGTTCAAAACCCCAGCTTTGTATGGGGAAGAAAGGTGATTTTTGAGTGCCTTTGAATGTGGATGGTTGTTGGGGGCCAGAAGGGTGGTTGAGTATTTCAGAAATGTGATCTCTGGGATTTTCACGCCAAAACCATCTTAGGGGACAAAA